>CM045074.1:14496862-14584419 GCA_024542945.1 allo-octoploid hybrid of Carassius auratus x Cyprinus carpio
AATATTTTAGGTACATTTTAATAAGAAAAAAAACTTACCGATAGGTATATATTTTTATTTATTTATTTATACAACAGTTCTTTCTAGTACTCAAATCAGATTGGTTGAGAGCCTTTTTCAGGGTGTGATATTCTAGTGATAACAGAACTCCAACCATTTCTCACAGCGAGTGTCATGGCAGACCCCCAAATCCACTATAATTTTATAAATAATATTGTTTTAGTGTCAGTTTTAAATGTTTTTAGGTGAGAATGTAGTAGTTTAAACTTTAAATATGCAGTTTGATAATAAAAATAACGTCTGTTTGAAAATTTGCTTTAATGTTTTGAAGATTAGATTAGATTAGATTCAACTTTATTGTCACTGCACATGTAAGGTACAAGACAGCGAAATGCAGTTAGCATCTAACCAGAGAGTGCAATAAGCAGTAAGTACAGAATATACAAGGTCTACAATATGTACAATAACTATACAGATAAGTATTATGGACAAAATTTACAGATTTTAAATACTATCAGCATGATATACAGATAGGTGTACTATGAACATATTATACAGATGAAATATGTGAAGTGTATGTACACTATAGGCAGAAACTATGAACATATGAACAATTTAAACGATTGCAATGGAAAGTAAAGTGCATAGAAAATATTTCAGTGTGCAGATGGGTTATTCAGTGTTCCTGGATGAACAGACAGTAGTGCAAGTAATAGCAAGTTTGCTGTTTTTGCTTGTTGTAGATAAATAAATAAATAAATCAGTCAGATGTAGTGATGAAGTGGGGGAGGAGTCTGTGGTATGGTGTGGGGGTGTCAGAGGGCAGAGTTCAGTAAGGGGAGACAGCTGTAGGGAAAAAGCTGTTCCTGGATCTGCTGGTCCCTTGTCCGGAGGCTCTGAAGCGCCTCCCGGAGGATGGGAGGTTAAACAGTCCATGGTCAGGGTGAGAGGAGTCCCTTAAGAATGCTGCAGCTTCGGCGTGACAGCGTTTCCTCTGGATGTCCTCAATAGCAGGAAGTGGTGTCCCTGTGATGCGTTGGGCAGTTTTCACCACCCTCTGCAGTGCTTTGCGGTCAGCCACGAGCAGTTCCCATACCAGACTGTGATGCAGCTGGTCAGGATGCTCTCGATCGCACACGGTAAAGTTCACCACTATGGCTGAAGACAGCTGGTTCTTCTTCAGTGTTCTGAGGAAGAAGAGCGTTGGTGAGCCTTCTGACCAGGCTGGAGGTGTTTGTGGTCCAGGACAGGTCCTCCGAGAGATGGTGGTTCCCAGGAACTTGAAGCTGGAGACACGTTCAAGCAACCATCTAGTTAATGTGGATGGGGTCATGCGTGCTTCCTTTCTTCTTCCTGAAGTCCACAATGAGCTCCTTTGTCTTACTGGTGTTAAGGAGCAGGTTATTGTCAGCACACATGTGGCCAGGTGCTGAACCCTCTTCCCTGTGGCAGTCTCATGCGTTGTCACTGATGAGGCCAATCACCGGTGGTGTCAGTCTGCAAACTTAATAATGGAGTTGGATCCATGCACAGGCTTGCAGTCATGGGTGTAGAGGAGTAGAGGAATGGGCTCAGCACACAGCCCTGTGAGTACGCCGGTGTTAAGTGTGATGGTGGAGGGCAGGTGTGGCCTGACCCTAACATGCTGAGAGCCTGTTGGTCAGAAAGTCCATGATCCAGTTGCAGAGGTAGGTGTTAATGTCCAGGTCTCCAAGTTTTGTGGTCAGCTTGGAGGGAATGCGGTGTTAAATGCTGAACTGAAGTCAACAAACAACATCCATTACATATGTGTTGTTATTGTCCAGGTGTGTGAGTGCAGAGTGCAACACTGTGCTCCTGTTTCCTGTTGAGCAAATTGATGTGGGTCCAGTGTGGGTGGGAGGCAGTCTTTGAGGTGTGCTGGGACCAATCACTCAAAGCACTTCATAATGATGGGTGTGGAAGTGCTACGGGCGGTAGTCATTTAAGCACTCGGGGGAGGAATGTTTGGTACTGGCACAATGGATGTGGACTTAAAACATGTTGGCACAGTTGCTTGGGTGAGGGACAGGTTGAAAATGTCTGTGAAGACCCTGTAGCTGCTCTGCACATGCTCTAAGCACCACGTCCAGGAATGCCGTCCGGGCCGGCAGCCTTGTGTCGTTGATCCGGCTCAATGCAGTGTGGACATCTGTGGAGGTGAGTTTGAGAGGTTGGTGATCTGCTGAGTGTTGTGGTTTTGGTGGCGTCTCCTTGCTGTAGCTGTTGAAGCGAGCATAAAGTCATTTAGCTCGTTAAGGAAGGAGGCGTCTGTGACCGTTGGAGTAGAGTTGCTTGGCTTGTAGTCACTGATGGCCTGAAGCCATGGAAGATGTGAGCTCCATGGCATCAGCTGCTGTTCTCGCTCATGAACCCACCGAAAGAGCAGCCTCATCTCAGCCAGATCTTCTAGAATTTGCGCTGGCTATGATGTCTATATAGTGGTTAAACATGAAGTACATTTCATTTTGATTAAATCTAACAGGCAGCCTTTGGTCTCATTAATCTATTATTTGTTCAAGAGCAAGCGGTTTTGGCTGAAGGCAAGTCTCATAATGTTATATTCTATATAAATTTAATGCTGTATTTTAGAGCTGTCTTTGTATTTTGACTGAATTGCATAGCCGTTTATAATGGCTGATGTTGTAATTTATTTAATATTATTATTTATTAAATAATATTTTATATAAATAATAGTAGTATTTTATAATAGTATTTAGTATTGAGAAACAATGTGTGTGTCCATGATGGTGATTTTAGTTGTTCTGCCATTAGATGGCGACAAGATACTGTTTTTACAGAGTCAGTAAAACTAATGAAAAATAAATGCTGTTGTAAGCGGAAGTTATTTTTACTTTCAACAACAAGCTAAGCTTTTAAATTGTAAGATGCAGCCACAGCTGAAGGTATAGTAACTTATGACAAAGATATCACTTCCTCAGCGGACATTCAAACTATTTTTTACTGTGAATATAGATTGAGCTGAAGAATGAATGCTGTATCAGATGCAGGTAATCACACTCGCTCAGTCCATCTCTCTCTCATAATACTCTACTTCACCAAACTACACTAGTCTACATAATTTAAATTAATACAACCCTGATTCCAAAAAAGTTGGGACACTGTACAAATTGTGAATAAAAACAAAATGCAATGATGTGGAAGTTTCAAATTTCAATATTTTATTCAGAATACAACATAGATGACATATTAAATGTTTAAACTGAGAAAATGTATCATTTTAGGGAAAAATAAGTTGACTTTTAAATTTCATGGCATCAACACGTCTCAAAAGTTGGGACAAGGCCATGTTTACACTGTGTGGCATCCCTCTTCTTTTTTATAACAGTCTGCAAATGTCTGGAGACTGAGGAGACAAGTTGCTCAAGTTTAGGAATAGGAATGTTGTCCCATTCTTGTCTAATACAGGTTTCTAGTTGCTCAACTGTCTTAGGTCTTCTTTGTGCATCTTCCTCTTTATGATGCGCCAAATGTTTTCTATGGCTGAAAGATCTGGACTGCAGGCTGGCATTTCAGTTCCGGATCCTTCTTCTCTGCAGCCATGATATTGTAATTGATGCAGTATGTGGTCTAGCATTGTCATATTGGAAGAGCAAGGTCTTCCCTGAAAGAGAAGCGTATGGATGGGAGCATATGTTGTTCTAGAACTTGGATATACCTTTCAGCATTGATGGTGCCTTTCCAGATGTGTAAGCTGCCCATGCCACATGCACTCATGCAACCCATACCATCAGAGATGCAGGCTTCTGAACTGAGTGCTGATAACAACTTGGGTTGTCCTTGTCCTCTTTAGTCCGGATGACATGGTGTCCCAGTTTTCCAAAAGAACTTCGTTACGATCGGTAAGCCCTCATTAGATGACTTCATTAGACCAATCTACTTCAAGTGTAAACTAAGCGAGAAAATGCACATTGGCATGCAATTATTGCATCCAGCTGCCGCTGATCACACCATGAGTATAATAAGGCAGCAGGTGCAATGCATACCAGGTTTTTGCTGAGGAGGCAAGCTGGAGACCCGGCTGCTCAAGCGGTGGTACAGCAACCGTGGCGACGGGACGTGGCGTCTCCATTCCCTCCTTCAGGGAATGAGGGTTACCATCGTGACAGAACGTTCCCTTTCAGTCGGTCACTCTTGGACGTCCCGTCAGTGACCGACTATGGGATCCTACCAAAGCGCATTGGTGCTACTCCTTTCAGGGCACTGTCGCGAGCGCCTGTGCCCTATAAGTGTAGAGCGGGGCTCGGAACAAGTCGTTACACTCACCATTGTCAAAGCACTACCTCACTGGGTGAGATTGGATAACACTGGGAAAGCGTACCCACTCCGCTTGGAACAGGGACGCCTGGAAGCCCCATCCTTCCGAAGGAGTTTTGGAAGCAAATAACATATAGCATCCGTTTAGGTGTATATGGAGAAATTTGAGGTGATTCAAACCCTCTTGGGAAGGCAGAAGTCTGCCGGGAAACACGGGCTCTAAGGCTATACGTGGACTATCACATCAAGTACCGCTTAGGTCTCAATATGGAACCCAGCCTTCCACGGTTCTCACTGGATTCATCATGAAGTCCTGGCTGGACGTTCGCGCGTCCGCTGCCTAGGGTGATGGAGGATCTCAACAGGGTCTACACTACGACACTCTGGAGCAGTTTTAGCAAGCCGACACTAACGGGGCCTCTCGTGCCACTGCCCAGTTTGAGGTGAGAACACAGGAGGATACCGGCTCTACACAAGGCTATAGAACCTAGTGAATGTGTTAGGGTCGCCCAGCCCACAGCTCTACAAATATCTGTCAGCGATGCACCACGCAGCCAGTGACCCAGTGAGGATGCAACATGGGCAGGGCACACCCTGTGCCTGATAAGCCAGGGTTATGGCATCCACAATCCAGTGGGCCATCCTCTGCTTAGAGGCGCATTCCCCTTCTACCGCCTCCGTGACAGACAAAGAGCTGGTCTGAGGTCCTGAAGCTTTGTGTCAGGTCTACGTAGCATCTCAATGCTCGGATGGGACAGTGCAAAGTCAGGGCTGGGTCTGCCTCCTCAGGGGCAGCCTTTGCAGGTTCACCACTTGGTCTTTGAAGGGTGTAGTGGAACCTTGGGCATATAGCGGCGGGCCTAGGATTACCTGGGAGTCAGCCGGCCCAAACTCTAGGCACGAACGTCAACTGAAAATGCGTGCAGGTCCCCAACCCTCTTGATGGAGGCCAGTGCAAGCAGGAGCAGAGTTTATAAAAATCAATCATGTTTAGCAAGTGATTTGTGGGTTTTAAGTCTGATTTTCTATTCAGTTTAATGTAGTTTATTGGCATAGTTTGTGTGTACATTACCAAAGCATGTCACAAAATGAATAATGGCGATTATAGTAATACACAATGCAATAATATGAAATATTAGATTCTGATTCCCAGACAGCAACATAGTGTGGCCAATGCCTACATCTAGCCCATGTGAAATCCATGTGGGCGGATCTGGGCCTACACTTGTTGCTGTCTGGGTTGGGTCTAGGCTATATAAGGCTCAGGTGTGGCTCAGATTTGGGGATTCTGGTTTACTTAAGGCTGAGAGTTGGTACCTATAAAAAACCCGTTTTGGTCGGTTCGGGGTTCAGCTAAGGGTGATTAAGGGTGTATTCACACCTGTCTTGTTTAGTTGTTTGAAATGAACTCTGGTTCGTTCCCCTTTGATGCAGATCTTTTTGGCAGGTGTGAATACAGCAATGCACTCTGAGTGCGCCAAACAACGAACGAGACCCAGCTGAAGAGGTGGTCTCGGTTCGTACCAAAGCGAGCTCTGATGCGTTTGTTTATGGTGTGAATATGATCCAACCTCGATCTGACCCAACTGCAGAAAGCACTGCCTTTTGAGTTAACAGGCTCCCATAGTTGGAGTTGCCTTATGGGAAAGTGTTGGTTTCACCACATTTGCTAGCTCATTGAAAAAATGAGTCGTGGTTCAACCTGAGCTCAAAGAGACACACTGCCTCATTGACATTTAGGCAGATTCCTTAATCTCAAAGCTACTTCGAGAAGCGCATAAAAATCTGGATGTGTTTAGCAAGTTCAGCGTAAGGTATTTAGCTGTCTCTCAGCATGTGTGTATATGTAAGAATAAAAAACATTTGCAGACTTTATTGAAGTCGCAGTGATGACTCTAAGCAAGAGTGGCAGTTCGAGACAAAAGACAAATGTCATGATCACGAACTGGACAAATCTAGAACATGACCAACCATTTGTCCCGTGGACATTTCGTTAATGCTCAGACCTTATCAGCCAAATGACTCCATCTCCTTCTAGGCTTACATCTGTTCATGCAGTCACCCTCAAGCAACAGGGTGAATAGGATAGGCGACTTCTCCCTAACGATCTAAGAGGCCAGTTATGGCCCTCAGAACTTCTTCAGTCCATTTAGCAACAGGTCTGCCACTCTGGCCCGATCAAAAGAGATTAAAGGGCAAAAGCACAAGCATCATGGTCTCTTCCTGAGCTGTCCAATATTTATGTCCCAAAACTTAAATGTGTGGTCTACACAGCCTGAAGGATGACTGAATTTGCCCCTTCGATTTAAGTAATCTGCTGGTGAGCCTTGATGTATATGGGAGCCATCAATGGTCTAGCAACTTAGGGGAATCCCACTTATCCCTAAAACCTTGTCTATTGTTTTCAAACCAGCATTAGAGGTTTTTTTGATGTGTAGTGGTTTCAGGATTGTATTTATAGTGGTGCGACTTCTTGGATGATGAGGCAGCAAGTGGACATCCGCCGTTTTAAAGTTTCACTTTCCCTTTCTTTATAGCCTACCTAATCGGTCTTCTGCATGTGCCATTGTCAGTATGCGTGGTAGGAACACATAAGACATGCTCTCTCCGCGAACAGTCTTCAGTACTTCTTTGTCTTTGCAAAATCCTTGTACATTAACATCGGTAGATGACATTATCTCATCTGATGTTCATAAGTGTCTTCATATTTGTTTGTAGCTGATAACAGAAAATCAGTAAAATAATAACAACTGCACACATAAAATCTCCATGATTAGCCTGTTTTTTGAACTTCCTGATTTTCCCTGCTTGATCATTTCTGTTCAATGAATGGATGACCTTAGCACCAGTGGTTTTGTTTACAATTTTGGTTCACTTGCAAAAGGGCAGTGTGAAAGCGAACCGCGACCAAACGAAAAATAAACATTGTATTTGGTCGGACCAAAGCAAGTGAACCATGGACTTTCCTGGTGTGAATACACACCTAACTTATCTGAGATTCGGGCGGTTATGGCCGATATGTGGCTCTTGTCTTTAATCCAGTTCTGGGCCAATTCAGGGCTGTCATTATTTAAGGCACTGGGCCTAGGGAAAAGTGATTATGTGGCCTGGATCTGGGCCGAAAACATTGCTATGTGGGATACTGATTGCAGATGAACAAACAAGTGAACATGACACACAAGCATTAGTCAAGCAAAAAGCCAGCATATATTAGTTCTGTGAAACAAAGCAAAACCAATGTTACTCACCTGTCGAGAGAAACAAAGCAACCTCTGCATCGGTCGCGGCCTTCCCTCCTTGAGTTTCTCCAGCACTGAAAAGCTGATCTGAAATTTACATGTGGTCCTACTTCTGCCTTCTTTTGTAAGCTTTCTTTTGTTCATAGACATTTTCCTCTTTTTGTTTTTATCCACAATTTCTATCCTTCTGTTGTCACTCAGCTCGCTAATGTCTGTCCTGTGCACTGAGCGTCCTCTCTCTCCTCCACATCATGAGGTAGACATGTCCCTTACTGCTGATTTGCTACTAAGTTTGTTTTTGGTTCTCAGGCCAAATACATACCCCACCTTTAACATTTATAATAATAAAACACTGATAATCATAGGCAGACTCTGTACTGGAATTGACATGTTCTGCTTTATTTTTTTTGCATTTGCTCTGCTTGAGCTTAAATGCTTTATTGTTTATACAGCTTTCAACTAAAGAAAACCTTGAGGTATAATTTAATATTGTAGATGTTTAATGCCTAATCATGCAAGCTTGTTCAGAAATGGTGACAAAACTTGATTAAAAATAATGTCTTTTACTTTAAACCTAATTCAAATAAACAAATATTTGAATATTCATTTTTATGAGCCTCAAATATTCGAATACAGTATTATATATATATGCACACAGACACACCCACACCCACACATACATGTACATATATGTTTTTGACAATAAATACACTTTGAATGATTGATGATTGCCAAGTGATACTTTTATTAAGACAGGTTATACAAAAGAATTCAAGAACTGAACTCACTTCACACATTTCTAATTATGCTGTTGATCCATGGAATATATGGTGAAATCTTAATATACACATTTGGTTTCTCGGGTGAATTGCAAAGGGATATATATCCAAATGCTGTGACCCAACTGCAGTGTTTCCACAAACCAAAGGACCCCCAGAATCCCCCTGTTAAGAGAAAAAGTCAATAAAGTGCCATATAATGTATCAGTTGATTCTCAGTTCATAAATTAACATAAGAATCAAAGTGTGTGAATCATCTTTTTACTGCATTACGGCAGGATCCACCATTCCGCGTGTGCACATCATCTGTTCGACTGAGTAGTAAGTCTGTCCCCACCTCTTGTAACATTAGCTGTTGTTCATTATATGCACGTTTGCCTCCATTAGAAGACTGCTCAGTGGGCCATTAGTCTGCAGTTGTCCCCAGCCACAACACTACAGAGTATTCACCTCGACATCTTCACCTTTCTTTGGTAATGATATCCATTTAACATCGTTGTTTAGGTTGACTTTTCCTGTAACTGTAATTCAAAACACAGCTGTTATAAATAAACTAATTTAATCATCTTTCATAAAACTGAACTGCTGATGATTATAGTGATGTTTGTGAAGTTGTCAACAGCTAAATGTAATACAAGTTTTTACCCTCAAAAGCATGATGTCATTCCAGGAAGATGAATCGTATAGCTTGGATGTGGGATGTAGGACTTCACTCGATGCGATCTGAATTCTTACTGTTCCTTAAGTCAGGCACCAACCACAACTGTCAGAATCTGAGATCTGTTGAAAGAGAAAGTCAGGATGCTCAGTTTCATCATACAATGCACAGCAGTCACTATGTCAGCCAAAATTATTGTAACTACACAAAAAACCCTCACCGTTCCTGCAATGACCAGCAGTCAACACAAACTCATCAGAAATGAGGAATCCACCACAGATATGTGTCTTATTGACCGACTGAACAGAAACCATGTAAGGTCTGGAGTGGGGTTTTGCTTCTGTGCCATCCACTATACCCACATTCACACGAGCTGAGAGAGAGATAGTGCCAAATCAGCTTCTTCAGTAAATAAAAATTTAATGTTCTTAAAACATTTGAATAATGTGCTGTTTTTAATCAGTCTCACCAGTGAAGGTCAGGTGTGTGGCAGCAGAGAGGCCAGCAGGAGCAGAGAGATGATGATCATTATGAAGACAATAAATGAGCTCTCACTGGAGATCACTGTATATATAGTTCGATGGTGGGTGGAGAGACTAGAGTTCTCAAGTTCTGTTTTTTTTTTTTTTTGCAATATGAGCAACACAGTGATGAAAAGATATTGTTCCTCTTAATACTTCCGGTCTTACCTTCAGACTAAAGATATACAAAATGAAGCATGCATAGAACTGTAGATTTTTTTTTTTTTTTTTTAGGCCAATCTGTTGATGCATAATGCAGGATGTTCATTAATGAGGACAGATTTCTCTCTACTCTTTCTTATGCCATGGGTAATGATGACTAAAAGACATGGAGCGATAAAGAAAACTCTTTCAGCACATATAATTAAAGGTTATACTGTGGCTATTTTTTTCTATGATTTTATTTCAATTATTTTAAAGAACTTTGCCACAGCAAATGAATCAAAAGACACTGATCAAGCAAATAAATATGACAAACAGGATATAAAATGACAAATTACTCCATTATTATTTATATATATATATAAAATTTGTTTTATATTTTTATTTATTTAAAAAGCAAAATCTTTTTTTCTGATCTCAGTACAAACTACACAGACTCATGCACAGAAATGTGTTCAGCACTTTTCATGTCATTTCATTAAAAACATTTCTCAGAAGCAAGGCTGATTTTATAGATTGATAGCTGAGTGGTTGAGCTATCTGTCTATGGGATCAGGCCCTGAGCCCTGGCTCTGATTTAATGATATTTGCATTTAAAAGCAGTTAGCAAATGTTAATATTCACTTTAAACTAATATTATTATATTTAGTTGACTATATCTTTACATCTATGGCAGAACAGTGGTACCAATCCTGCTCTTGTAGGGCCATCATCCTGCAGAGGTAGCTCCAACCCCAATCAAACCCACCAACCAGGTAAAATCTTCAGATTTACTTGAAAACTACTGGTAAGTGTGTTTGATTAGGGACTGAGCTGAACTCTGAAGACAGATGGACACAAGAAATATGTGGAGCCATCATTACTTTGCATCAAAATGGCCTCACATGCAAGGAAATTGCAACAAAAATATTTGCATCTGAAAGAACCATTTCACCGGATCATCAAGAACTTCAAGGAGAGAGGTTGGACTGCAGAGAAGAAGTCTTCAGGACATCCCAGAGTGTCCAGCAAGCACCAGGACCGTCTCCTCCTGAGGAATCAGCTAAGGAATCATAGTCTCCAGCAGTGCAGAGCTTGCTCAGGAATGGCAGCAGGTTGGTGGAGAGCATCTGCACTGCGAAGCCAAGACTTTGGACAATGGCCTGGTGTCAAGAAGGGCAGCAAAGAAGCCACATCTCTCCAAGAAAAGACGTCAAGGACAGACTGAAATTCTAGGGAAGTACAAGGACTGGATGGCAGAAGACTGGTGCAAAGTTATTTTCTGTGATGAAGCTCCCTTCCCGACTGTTTGGGAAATGTGGAAAATCGGATTGTTCAGAGAAGAAGAGGTGAACTCTACCATGAGTCCTGTGTTGTGCCAACAGTGAAGCATCCTGAGACCATCCATGTGTGGTGTTGCTTTTCAACCAAGGGAGTGGGCTCTCTCATAATTCTGCCCAAAAACACTGCCATGAATAAAGAATGGTATCAAACGTCCCTGCAAGACGACTTCTTCCAAGATCCATAAGCAATTTGGTGATGATCTGCACATTTTCCAGCATGATGGTGCACCATGTCACAAAGCAAGAGTGATAAAGACGTGGCTCGAAGATCATTACATGAAAATTTTGGATCCGTGGCCTGGCTATATATATATTTATATATATAGTTGCATCAAATAAAAGACAGAAATATTGATGATTTTTAAAATATATTCTTTAATAGGGAAAGTTATTCAGAGATGCAACTCATAAAATCCAAAATATATTTAATATATAAACAAATTCATATGGGTATGTTTTAATATAGGCCCATTTGAGTCAAAACTCTAATTAATTTAGCTGCTCTGGCTCAGTGCAGCGCTCAAAAGCCGTCAATGTCAAAATGTTTGAAATAGTCCAATCAAAGTGTAGAGGGCGGATTTACTGTTCACGCCACAGAGCTGAGCTGCACGCCACTTGATGGCTGAGCTGACTCTGAGGTAAGATGTAAGCAGTTAAAACATGATGAGACAATTCAGCAATATTGCCAACTGCTGAGAGTTGTTATATGTCAGTAAAATAAACTTTCCGTCCTGTCAGGGCAGAGAAACAATAAGGTAGTATGTGGAAAAGAATGTGTTTTTTGAACCTTAAACCACATAAACACATTGCATTACACCAAATATACAAAATAATGTTCTTTTAGCAAGCGTCCATATGACCCCTTTAATAAAAATACTATAATTTTGCTAGTTCACATGCATTATTTTAGGCATACACATCCATAAAACACTCACGCATACATGCAAAATAAAAACACTAATGTATACAATTCAGATAAGAAAGATGTATGCTTTGGTTGTTGTACATACATATATGCAAATGATTCCATATGTGGACTTATGTTAACTTTTCAGTGCAAACGGAAGGCATCGAAGTTTAGGCTATATGTATGTGCGTAATGTATAGGTGTACATGCATCCACTTTGAATGTATACACAAGTTATTCACAAGTGTATATGCATTCATTACTAACATAATAATTATTGGCATGGATTTCATATTGAGTTGCACATATATTTCATATATGTATTTTTGAACATCCAATAGTATACATGTATATGTGAGTAATTTATAGGTGTATATGCATGTGTTTATGTATGTATTGATAAGTGAAGTTTGATTTAAATTCTACATGGCACTTCATTGGAAGTTACATAGCTGTGACTATTTTCAGGCTGCTTAATATCGTACTCCTGCTGCACCCATGTAATGCGGCAGCAAAGTTCCTTGATTATTACGCTGAATGAGATATAGTACCTAACCACATCGCCTAGAAAATCACAACTTGTCATTTTTGAGCGAGATGCTAATGGTCTAATCAGATTCAATGATCTATGCTAAACTAAGCTAAAGTTCAAGATCAGCTGAATGGATTCAAAACTGTAAAACTCAACTGTTTAACTCTAGGGGAGTTGGAAAATGAGCCTATTTTCAAAAAAATAAACAAAAAAATAGTGGAGTGTTCCTTTAAACTGTCAAAGACTTGAACTACTGTTTTCTTTTTTTAGAGGTTGTTTTAAAAAATTACAATGTAGTATTCTCACAAGAGATTTTCATTTAAGGTTGTAAATATGTTTCTAAGAAAAAAATCGGTAAACTGTTTAATTTATGGTGGGACAAGCAAAATGTCCATCTATTTGAGCAGGATAAAGAAAATTGAACAGGATATAGCAACATATTGTTGCAATGTGTTTAACCTAGTTGCAATTTAGAAATTTAAATGATTTGTATTACTATACATGTATTGAGGATCTTCTTTCTTTTGAAAATATTTGGTGCTGTAATGATGCTCAGTGTGCAATTTTTGAAGACAAATTAATTTGTACACCTTATTGATTTGTATTGAGTTGCAACTTGTTACTTGAGGCTATGCAATTGTAAATGGGTGAATTTTTGAAATAAAAGCTTTTGTAAACCTCTCTCTCTCTCTCTCTCTCTCTCTCTCTCTCTCTCTCTCTCTCTCCTGAGAGTGCACATGGTGCCAGTGAGTGGGCGGAGTTGGACGTGTTTAGAGGAGAGCGTTTGCTGGAGTTGGAGTGAGTTTTTTCTCTCTTTCTAACTTTTTCTTGTAATCTGGTAGAGCTGCTGGTGCTTGGTTGGGGGGTTTGCTACAGCTGACAAAAGCAAGACGCTGTCGATCAGCCTGTGCTTGATGAGAACGGCAGCGTCTGAATGGATCAAGCAAGGTGCCTCCGCGGAACGCTGTTCCGTGAAAAATGCAGTTTATCAGTCGCACAGGTTGTTGGTTCTGTCAGGATCAAGAATGAGCAGCCAATTATTTTGTGCCTAGATGACGTGAACAAAGTTAATTTGATTATTGCGAGTGGAATCGTCATAAATCGTGCTTATCTGCGGTAAAGTTAGTTTGACATTCATTAGACATTCAGGTTAATACCACTCGCTAATACATAGCCTAACTCTTTGCGCTTGTTATGTTTAGTCCAAACTAACTAAGATAGCCATAAATATATGCCCTTTACGTTGCACAAGGCGTAATTTCTAGAAATATTTATAGAAATTAGCCATATAAATTAATTAAACAACTTAACTACATAATACTATCAAACCAATAATAAAATGCTCAGGAAACACCCCTGTTGTGCACAAGGCTCCATTTTTGGAATAAGCATTTCATGTATTTTATAATAATTTTACAACTTTTAATGTGACATAATATAAATCCATTAAAGCGACAACACCATTTGATCTAAAGGTATCAAACCAACTGTAAAAATCTGAAGATATTATTCCCTGTAATGCAAGGCTTGTTTTCCGATTATGCCTGTATTATTTTTATATACGGTACTGAATCCATATTTTTTGGTACCCACTTAAATTCATTAAACTCTGCCCTTAAAGTGCTCGAAACAACTCAGGCTTAAACATGCATTAAATCGAGCTTTTAAAACCCATTGCAAATGTTTTTTGAAAGTAGAATACATTAAATGCAATAAAATTAATAAAATACCATTACCATTAAATATGAAGTCTCTGTGTAATATGGTTCTTCAAATATTGTTAATTGCAGGGCTTGTTTTCTTTGTTTTATGGAGAGCTTGTATATAAAGGCCAGTAAGAGACTATTACCTACTTCTCATCCTTTTAATTAGACAAATGGCTTGTTAAAATGTCTACAAATTGATGAAAATTATCAGAGATCTGGTAAAACCCATAGACGCGGTTCAATGGTTCGCCGCTGGGGCGATCTCGATGAACTTGCATGATTCAGGGGTTTACAGAGATCATCCCCAAGGGTAGACCATAGAAATTTCTAACAAATATGATGTAATGAAGCCTTGTTTACTGAAATCACCTGACTTGTGCAGTTTGATACTGACTCGAACCAGTTTCAAAACAATTGATTCAAAAAGTTTAAAGCTTCTCAAGAGGTTTAAAGCTTATCACTAAAATGGCAAAGGAATATAGATTATTAAGACCAGAACAGGTTATTTATATATGTGTGCTTTCAGTTTTCTTATGTATTTTTTTTATTTATTTATTATTTTATTTTTACATTTAGAATAATTTTATTCAAAACATTTATTGAATCAGGTTTGTTTGAAAACCCGCTAGAATCCACAAAATTTGAGCTTCACGCGATCAGTGATGGACCCAAATGGGATGATGACAGTCTTTTTTAAAACGAATGAAAAGAAAACTACTAAGAAGAAAGGGGGAAAAGCAAGGACAAAACAGGTTCAGGAAAAACAGATACAAGGATGATCTGGGTTATACGATCACAGTAATTCTATTTAAAACAGAAAGTGGAGTGGGGCGGTGGGAGGGGGGAATATGTATACCCTTGAAAAAAAAAATAAATTTTTTTTCTACATTTTAAATAAAGTTAGAATGTAGTGAATCTTTGGGTGATTTTAACTGTACAGAAAATATAGAATCATAAGAATCTTATGGAATAAGGTTTTTGGAATTTATGAAATAATTTTGTATGATATTTGGAGGTGTTGAAAGAACACAAAGGCAGATACATGGATAAAAGGAGTATCATGCAAAAAATGGGTGAAGACAGGTGGTATTGTTTTAAACACTTTTAATGCTATTAAGAGCTGTCAATTTCATTAAGTTTGATCAGGCTTTATGAATGTTTTTTTAAAAATGTTCCAAGCAGTCTTATTTGCATTGTAATACTGTTTTATTCAAGAAACTTTTTTTGGGTGTTTTTAGGAAAAAAAAAATAAAATAAAATAGGGAAGTCATCATTTCATTCCCTGCAGCAATGGTGGGTAATAAAATACATACAACAACTTGGCTTTGTATACCTCAATGCTCAAGACATTTCCCAATCTCTGGGAGGATCAAATGAGAAATTTCAAAAATACAAATTTTTGGCGTAAAGGTGGAATTAAAGGTTGGTTGGGGATGATCTTTAGAATACTTGATGGGCAGCTTGACCAGAGGTTCGCCTAAGCTCAGAAGAGCAGTAATCACCCTTTTACCAAGAAAGGTGACCTAGAAACATCAGAACTGGCAACCTGTGTCACTTCTATGCTCTGATTTAAAGATTTTATCCAAACCTTAGCCCATAGATTAAAAGAGGCATTGGTTGGTGTCATCCATGTGGATTGGACCAAAATGATCATTTTGATAATGTTTATTTAATTAGAACATATATCTCTAGATCAGGGATGAAACCCAGTCCTGGATTGCTTTTTCAGAGTGTAGCTCTAACCATAATGAAACACACCTGAACAAGCTAATTAAGGTCTTCAGTATTACTAAGGCCCTGTCCCAAATGGCGACTTCATGTGGACTTTCGGTCTTGTGGACTTAAATTGCGCAGCTGCCGAAGTCTACGAGTCCGTAGGGCTGTACCATTCAGCATTTTAACGCTTCTGAAGTGTGCTCAGAGCCTCCTTTGTACCCTTGAAGCGGGTTAACTACCCAGGAATCCTTTGCAAATGCCAATCAGACAACGGATGGGAGGAGATTTCGCTTAAGAGCAATGATGACATGGCTGAGAAGAAAATATTTAAGTTTAGGTATCATTACAGAGGTTACATTTAAAATTTTACATGGTATATATCCAGCTAAAAGTGTGTTAGAGAGGTTTAAGTTAGAGATTGATTATTCATGTGATTTTTGCTCAGTGGAAAAATAATCTATTGTCCATCTGTTTTGTAATTGTATATACACAAAAAATTTTTTTGGGTGGATGTGGAAAATTTCATTAGAAGGAAAACAAATGTTATATTTAAATTAAATAATTTTGATATATGTATGTATTATTCAATGAAAATAACAATAATAATAATAATTTTAATTTTATTGTACAATTGTTTATTATTTTGGGAAAATTTCATATACACAAGAAGAAATGGTCAGGATCCAAGCCAAATTTTATTCATTTTTCTTCAGGAGACAAAAGACTACTGCACCAGTTTGGAG
This sequence comes from allo-octoploid hybrid of Carassius auratus x Cyprinus carpio, assembly GCA_024542945.1. Taxonomy (NCBI): domain Eukaryota; kingdom Metazoa; phylum Chordata; class Actinopteri; order Cypriniformes; species allo-octoploid hybrid of Carassius auratus x Cyprinus carpio. Next base: position 14,513,444 of record CM045074.1, read on the forward strand.
AACATTATAAATAAAAAAAGCAAGGAAGACTTGTCATATTTTTAAAGAATATTCAGTTTTTGATGAATCAATCAATGGTTTGTACACTCTGGCATGTTTTTTTCTATGCATTAATATATAAATTTCTGTCTATTATTGTATATTGTATAAAAAAAAAAAAAAGTAGGTATCTTACGTTCTTTTATGACCTAGGTGTACATTTTTACCAGCTGTTACCTACAGTTTATATAAACATTATGGTCATCGATCCAAGTGGTTGATATCTCAAACATAATAATAGCATTGAATAATACGATGCATTATAGATTCATTAAATAAATAAAACCGAATGTCAGGGCTTTACTGAGTCATTGTAAACCTAGTATTATATTTAAACCTGTAAATTCATCTGAAACTCACGCTACATGTTTATTATGTGTTAAAATTGTAATTTTAGTCAAATGCAACATAGGCAGATATTCCCCTAACCTGCAGCTCCTGTCAAAAAAAACAACCAGACTGTTATTTCCGGGCGGATCGAGAGTCTGTCCCAAAATACTCAGTGCACCCTCGGACTCAAGGCCAAGGGCCCTATAGGTCTGCACTTAGACATCACCAGTGTGGACTCTGTAAGGCTACAGACAAGTGGAGGTTTTTTTAGGGCTGGAGCTTAACTCTGCAAGGCATCGCACTCCAGGACTGACATTGCTCTACCCCTGATCTAGATCATTTGGTTTTAACATTGGTCTCATTTTCTTGGACCAAGAAAAGCTTTTGACCGGGTTGAGCATAACTATCTCTGCCAGCACTAAGAGAGTTTGGTTTCAGTCCAAGTTTTATTAAAATGATTGGGGTCTTGTATAGGAACATTGAGAGTGTACTCAAAATTAATGGTGGCCTGATTGCTACTTTTCAGATCACCTTAAGTTATTTATTTATGTATGTATTTATTTATTTATTTTAAGTGCTGCCTTGAGTATATTTGTACTTTATCTTGAAAAGCACAATGTTATTCACTTATGAATCACTGCTGTAGTTGGATACTGGTGAGGACTTCACCCGATGTGAGTTAGGGTACTTGACTGGACTCGACTCGACTGCAATTGTGAATGAACTTGGACGGACTCGGTACAGACGAATCCATGTCATGTGTAATATAAAATATAAAAAAAAGTATAACAACATAAAATGAATATAAAAAGACATTAATAAATGTCTCCCACTTAAAATTTGTGTAAAGTCAATTCTGGGAATTGTTTCTAAACACATAAATGTTAGAAATGCATTGCAGAAACATGTTACAAAGACTGTGAACTATGTAGTAGCCTACTTAATTGTGGAGTTAAACAGTTAAATAGGTTTTCAGCATTTTCATGTTCAGATTTTTTTGGGCATTGCTTAAATCATGACTTGATGATGAAATCGAGTCATTGAGCATGGGCCCTCCCTTAAGAGCGTGTATTCGACTTGAAGCAGCACTGCGCAGATCGATTGGTGGATGACATACAAGTACAGAGCTATTGAGAGCTTTTCATGCTTTGAATTACTCTCATGTCATACACTGAACGTTCTGTACGGCTCTGCTTCAAGTCGACACACCTAATAACTACAGCAATGGTTTGCTAGCTCAGTTGCTAGTTACTGCCGTTCGATACTACAGCTTAGAGGTTGCTAGCTAGCTATACTTTCAGTCACGTAAATGCATTATACCTGGTTGCAGTAATTTACAAAACAGCTCGGTCTCCTCATTTAAAAAAAGCTGCAGAGAAAGACAGTTGAGAAATGGCAGCTTTTCTGCGAGTGGGTGTGGTTTCAGCCCCAGCATTTGAGAGCAGAGAATACTGCTTATTTTCGAGATTTTGATAGCTTATTTTATTTACTTGGCGGTTTTTTTATCATTCAAATTTGGCTGAGTGGTTAATAACACATTTTTCTGTTCTGTGATAAACTCAGAACACATTTAATATTGACTTTACACAAACTTATGAATAAAACTCAATTGATAAAAAACTAGGACTTGACAAGGCACTAGACTGTCCAATGTGGACAGATCCCTCATTCTCAACAGCTGTCAGTATCTAATTTATGTTGAAGGAAAGTCTGGAAGTATAATGAACATTTTTCTTAGTTTCATGTATTCTTTTAAAGCATATTCAGCATACTGATTTGACATCAAAACTTTGCAAACCATATGCTATTGTCAGTTCATCTAAAAGCTCAGTCATCAATAATTAGTATTTGTTAATCAATCAATATTGCAAAACGAAAGTATTACTTCTTTTGAAAATGTGCAGCAGTCAAGACAAACTGATCAGAAATCAGGAATGCACCATCGATCTTATATGTATTGGAGGTTGCTTTTGCTGTTCACTTTACCCACATTCACACAAGCTGAGAGAGAGATAGAGCTCTAAGTTGGCTTGTTCTGCACATACCATTAAATATTTGTAAAATCAGCATAATATGCAGTCTGGGATAATCAGTCTCACCGTTTAAGGTCAGGTGTGCGCAGAGAGGCCAGCAGGAGCAGAGAGATGATGATCATCATGAAAGACAATCAGTGAGCTCTCACTAACAAACACTATGAATAAAAGGGTGGGTTTTGACACTGAGCTGCCCTCTTTTTCAGTTTGTGTTGTAAATGCTAGTGAATACTGTTCTTGGCCAACAGATAGTTTGGTCTTGAAGTATTAAGCAGGTCGGCATACATTTTGGTACTTGAATATTTTACAGTTTATTACCACAAATATTGTCATATATGAGACGGAAAAGTGATATTATAAAACAGGTTGCAATAATCATTTCAGATAAAAGACAGTTTGTAAACAAAACAAAGACCTCAGAGGTGAGAAAGACACCAACCTGTTCCTCACTCCTCTTAAATGTAGCTTCTGAATTGTTTTAGTGTGATCACATTTACCATTGTTTGTTGAACTCTAGTGGGCAAAATCGTGTTATTTTGATAGGAATCCCACGATAAGGAATTTGCCACATACAAGCTGTTAACAAAAAAAAAAAAAACAATTCTTTTGAAAGTAACTTCGGAGCTGTGCTTCATTCATTGCTACACTATAGGCAATGGGCCTTTTGCTCGAAAACATTGCTTGATCTGGCCATAAAATACCATAAACCATAAACTGTAGCTGTTAGTACGAACGTCAGTGGTATATTAAGTATTTTTGGAGTATCTGTACTTTGCTTGAGTTTTATATTTCAGAAGTCAGAGAACACTGAACTCAGGAAAGCAGGTTAGACGAATCAGTGGTCACATGCTCTGCAAGCTAGAGTCACTCTCTGAAGCAATAGCTACATTTGCTACAGAAATTATTAATCTATGTTAAAAAATACAAGTTTTACAGTCATATTAGTAAATAAACAGTTGCAAATTTAGATTTTAACAACGTGTTATTAAATATTGAATACCTAAGATGAATGAATGTTTAGAAGAATTTTTTCATTGGCAGTTTGTTAACTAATGAATTAACTAATGTTAACTAATGAAGCCCTAATGTAAAGTGTGAATTAACAATAAAAAATCAAAACACTTTCAAACAATATCTAGGGCATGTTGTAGTCCAGATTAAAATAAAATAAAAAAAAGTTTGAAAATAAATAGCCTATTAAGTCTTAATATTTAAGTATTTGTGATGAACACATAGCTAATACACAAATCTGAATGGATATTTAAAATTATTTAAATATGTTTTAGAAAGTAGCATAGCTGCTTTATTTATGGGGTTTCCAGGGTAAGGGTCTGCATTTGCTTGCAGTTTAGCCATCTGCTGTCAGAGAGTGAATGTGCTTTCATTCAGTGCTCTCTCACGTGTTCCCCATGTGCTTCTCATGCATGCTTGTTTACATCAGAGTCACACTGTCTCTTCAAGCAGCATACAGCAGTGTTGAGCATTTTACCAGTTGATGGGAAAAGTATTCTTAAAATGCATTCCAAATTCTGAATAATTTGTAATATATAGTTATTCATGGTATTTAGAAGTCCCACGATAACAATATTGTACATATTCATACCGTGATATCGCATTACGATACGGCACATGTCTAGTTGGAATGAAAGACACTAAGTACCGGAAGAAATGCTTCTTATTTTACCCAAAAATACAAAATGGAAGAAAAGGGTTAAAACTGAACACAATCTTACTACTCAAGTTGTGTCTTAACATTTTTAGATATGACCCTGGACCACAAAACCGGTCTTTTAAAATTGAGATTTATAAATCATCTGAAAGCAGAATAAAAAAGATTTCACTGATGTATGGTTAGGAGATAAAACTATTTGAATATCTGGTTTTGGCCTAGTGGTTAGAGAGTTTGACTCCTAACCCTAAGGTTGTGGGTTTGAGTCTCGGCGCGGCAATACCTACACTGAGGTGCCCTTGAGCAAGGCAACCAACCCCTAACTGTGCCCCGGCTGCCCACTGCTCGGGTGTGTTCAATGTGTGTGTGTTCACTGCTGTGTGTGTGCACTTTGGATGGGTTAAATGCAGAGCATGAATTCTGAGTATGGGTGACCATACTTGGCTGTATGTCACTTTCACTTTCACTTCACTTAAAGTTGTCCAAATTAAGTTCTTAGCAATGCATATTACTAATCAGAAATTAAGTTTTGATATAGTTACAGTAGGAAATTTACAAAATAGCTTCATGGAACATGATCTTTACTTAATATTCTAATGATTTTTATCATAAAGAAAGAAAAAGCATAATGACATTCTTGAGTGTGTATGTTAGAAGTCCCGGATGCTTGTGGTTGGACTTCACACCAATGCAGACAGACCTTTCTTTCTTTTTAGCTCATGCACCAACCACAACTGTTAGTTTCCCATTTCTAGACAATAAGGTCTTATTAGTATAATGAACAATACCATTATTATAGATGCTTTAAAATTAGGATATTATGATTTTAACTCATCATCATTGCAGTTGAGACTAAACTGTCTTACTTGCAATGTGCAGCACTCATGACAAACTTGTGTCAGTAACACTGTTGTTGTCTGCAGCATCTGTTATATGAAACCGCAATATAAAAGATGCATGTAGCTCAGGCTGTATTTTGTGTTTCTCAGTGTCAGTATATGGAAATGGCCAATGTGTAATACTCATGGCTAGAGTCAAGTAGTTTTACTTTTCTGTAGTTTTTCAGTGGCTCTCGGTCATACCATTGGTTGACTGAGTAGTTATTGCATGCACAGAGCCAAAACAATACAAATGTCTTAAAGCATGCGACAGTTCCACTGAATGATAAATGACCTTTAACTGTTGTTAAACTGAATGTACAAAGGTAATCATTAAAATAACCACAGCATTAACAACCCTGAAATAAGAGTGCAAGGTTTATCTGTCAATCAGATGCATGAAAGTTGTGTTTGTTATTATAGCAAACAGATACATTATTGGGTGGGTTTTCTTTCAGAATCATCATAAGCCTATAGAAAGGAAAAGTTAAATACTGTAGCATTTTATTTTATTAAAATAAGATAAAGAAACTCAGATCATGCAAAGGTGTGACTTAAAATGTTACCATATAGACTACATTCACAGTATGCTACACAGTAGTTAACATGAAATAATACTTTTAAAGCCTTTATAAATCTTGGTTATACCCTAGTGAAAAATAAATATACCAAAATGTATTTGAAATAAATTTATTTCATGCTAAGTATAAATAAATATCAAATAAATTTATGTGTACTTAATAAAAAAAAAAAAAGTTAGTACCCTATACTAAATTGGTATAAATTTTGTTAATTAAATTTAAGTAATGCTGAAGTGTTTTTGCTCTCACCTCTGACTCCTAAAGGATGCTGTGTAATTTCCCCTTACTAAGCATTTAAAGAATTTAGGGTAAGCATTTAAATAATCCTGTGAGTGCACTTAAAGATGCAGAATTGAATCGTTAATCCAATTACATCGAATTTAATTGTGAATCGATCAAACCTAATCATTCTGAATATGCAAAAAATCATTCTTGAACAAATTGAAACCTATGAATGAATCGAATGTTGCAGTTTTCCCAAAGATTCACAGCCCTACAAAACACAAATTTAGTTATCAACATGCTGAAAAACAAATTCAAAGTAAATATTTTGCACTGCCTGCACATTATGCCTGAATTACCATCTATAATTATTTTTTATTGTTAATCACTGATTATTGTTCGTGGACTACTGAAGATATACCATTCATGGGTTTATCCTGCCCAAAACTGTAAACATGGAGCATAGCAGGCACCATCAAAACAGATTTGTCAACATCTTTCCATCTCAACCAATAGCAGAGTTTGGGCGGCTAATGGTAGGCTGATCTAGGGGTTTTAGCCAGCTATGCATTACACGGGAAAATAAGTGCAAACCAATAAGATACCTACAAAATCAAGCCTCTTGGGTGGCTTGGACAATCGGTCAGGACTAGTTTATGTGTGTTCTTCTGATGATGAGGTTTTGACTGGGTTGGTTGAAGGACTTCACAAGCGCTGAGTGAGCAGATGAAGGGGCCTCTGCAACACTCCTTTCCAGCAAGGAGGCAACTTTGTTTCATTCCTGTCCAATGCTTGTACAGAGGTTGATTCTGCTCTCTGCTCACTCTGTGCATCTATATAAAATCCACCCACATTCACAAGATAAGAGCTGTGTATCACTTTCTGAAGACGGTGCTGACCCTCCAGAGTGCAGGGTTTTCACCTGTGTTCAGCTCTACAGATCATGAGCTAACTTTCCTTTCATAATACGATTTCACCAACTGCTTGTGGTAGCTAAGCAGCTCCACAACCCCAGTCACTAAAGCAATCTTAGGAATCTTGATGGCCAACCCCATTTAACTTAATATGTCTTAGTGATGAAGTTAAAATTCAGCTCAAATTCACCTAAACACAGTACCAAACTGAGGGCCATTATCTGTGATCACCCTATCTAAAAATCGAGAATTGGAAAATAGTCTTTTGCCGATGACTGAACAAGTCCATGCTGATAATCTGCCATGGCCAGCAGGGGATGTCATGAGATAGCATTATTTCCTTCTGTTGATTGTGTCGAATTCATTGCAAGTCAGCAGTTACTCACAAAGTGTTTGATTTCTGCTTGCAAACCAGACCAATACGGTCACAAGTTTGACGATAACATGCATCACCTTCTACATGGCTTGAATGTATGCATTTGAGCATCTCTGCACATAGCAACTGTGATAATAACTTGTCCCTGACACCAAAAGGTTTTACACCCTTATTTAAAGGGGTGTTTTAAAAAAAAAATTCTATGCTAGATTATGTTTATGGGTGCAGTCTAACATGTTAATGCTTCGCTTAAAAAAAATAAATAAAAGCATTATTTTTCACATAATGTTCCTATCCGATGACTTCCTGTTTTATGAAGCCCCTCCCTTAGAAATACTCGAATGGGCTTAGATTGGTTAACTGGCCAGTGTGTTGTGATTCGCTAAACCACCTAGTGTGTGTCTAAACATCACACCCTTAAGCTCAGGGCATGTACTCGTTTACTCCAGTAAACAATGGGTCGATCAATATTGCTTATCAATTTGAGCCCGATTGAGACCCAGAGAAAAATAGTGAAATGGATTGCTCAGAACTATTGTTGCTATATTTGATGAATAAAAGGTTAAAAAGAACTGCATTTATTCAAAATAAAAAATTAATAATATATATATAATATATTTTCTTTACTATCACTTTTATCAATTTAACACATCCTTGCTGAATAAAAGTATTGATTTTATTTAAAAAAGAAAAGAAAAAAATATTTATATTTTAAAACATAGTTACTTTTTTTTTTTTTTTATTTACTTTTATTCATCAATATCCTAAAAAAGTATCATATGTTCTGAAAAATATTAAGCAGCAGAACTGTTTCCAACTTTGATAATGAATCATCATATTAGAATGATTTCTAAAGGATCATGTGATAATGATCCTAAAAATTCAGCTTTGCATCACAGAAATAAATGATAATTTAAAGTATAATACATTAAAAAACAATTATTTTAAATTGTAATAATATATCACAATATTACATTTTTTTTCTGTATTTTTGATCAAATAAATGCAGGCTTGATGAGCAGAAGAAACTTCTTTCAAAAACATTAAAAATAGTAATGTTTCCAAACTTTTGACCTGTACTGTATGTATGTGTATATATATAATATACTTTTTGTATTTTTTTTAAATTTTAACACAAATGATCGAAGTCGAGACTGAACATTTTTGTCCTCTGTGTGCAACGCTGTACTACACAGGCATTAGTAATCAAACACATAAAGCATCAGAATAAACCAAATTAATAGAGCTGCAAATTGCCTACTCCAGTGGTTCCCAAACTCGGGGTGCATCAAGGCTGAGGGAAAGTGTACAGTCAGCAGATTATTTTGCAAAAGAAGCCCTGCAGGGTGATAAAGACTACACCTGCGTAATCTTCCCAGGTAAAGTAAAGCGGATTATGAATATACTTAAGATTCATAAAATACACCAGACGCTGAAGGCGCGATGTGACAAAAAGCAAATAGAACCCTGATGTTCTATGGTGTGGATGCGCGCAACGCGACACAACACATCCATGACAGTAAACTGATGCCGTGTTTTATTCTGATGAACTCCAGCACTCTGACACAAAGGACTTTTCAAATATTCATAAGAGAATCATGAAAAAATTGTTTCCTCAGATATATTAAGCAGCACAAATTTTACAACATTGATAATAATCAGAAATGTTTACTGAACAGCAAATCAGCCTATTAGAATGATTTCTGAAGGATCATGTGTCACTGAAGACTGGAGTAGTTATGCTAAAAATGTAGCTTTGATCACAGGAATACAGTAGCCTTTTTTTGTTAAAACATTCAAATAGATAATTTAAAATTGACTGTTTCACAACAGTACAGTTTTTAATGTATTTTAATAAATAAATGTAGCCTTGGTGAGCACAAGACTTTTCAGGTATATGTCCAATCCCTCAATTTGTTTTAGTTATATAAGGTTAAAATATTTTGCCTGTAATTTTTTTTTCTCATATCACAATATAATATCAGTATTGTGTATCACGTAAAATATCGCGGATATGAATTTTAGCTCATATCGCCCACCCCTACTGTGGGTCAGACAGTCTCCAGTCCACTATGTCATCGCTGGATCTGCAGGCTGTGTAATATGAGTAAACTGTCATTTTATCACTTAGATTATTGCCAATTAACTTATAGCAGTGTCCAGTGTAGGGCTGTGCGATTAATCAATCATGATTTGAGATGTTAGCATTTGCTAATCACAAAGCCGCGATGTGGACGTGATATTACGCTTGTTCCATAGCATATGCATGACTTCCAGCCTTAAGTGGCAGTCTTACTAACCAATAAAATAAGCGACCTCCGCTCTCCCCAATCAGCACTGATATAGTCAACTGCATAAATGCCCACCATTTAAAAAAAAAAACGGAAAGCGGAGAGACAGAGTAGAATTATGGCGCCTACAGGGTCAGATCGATAGTTAGGCAAATTAAAGCTAAAGAAAAACGTATGTAACTTAAGCTTCAAAATGACAGATAATCTTAACAAAAAAGGTAATTTGAAAGATTTTGCAAACTCGCTACAAACCTGTTGTCCAACAAAGATATTATTTATTGACGGTTTTTCTACATATTAACTTCATAACATAGTCGAAAGTGTCTGAAATAACTTATTTTTATCAGATGTCTTCGATCAGAATAAGGCAGAAATCATACTATTTTATAGCATTATAAACAGTGATAAAGGCTATGTCGATTACCATTGCATTATAAATACACTTTACTAATACCCAAGATTGCTTGAAGAACACAGACTATGTATTTTGTGCAATCGCATGTTTATTGTCTCAGGTTTCCTTAGGAAAGATTTCTCTTAGAGGTGGGCAGATCGATACTCAATATCGAAATATCGATACCAACGCGGAAAATATCATTCCCTTCATAGGTCACTGATGCGCGTGATCGCCATCAGATGGGAACACCTTCGGTTGACGAATGTGCAGACATTCTGCACAATCCAGCCTTCAGAGTTTGAGGGACGGACAAGAGGCTGAATAAGATGGCCCACAGCTGCCGTGAAGCACGCTTAGCGGCGGGCTGATGTTCATTTTGTTGGATTTAATCCTGCCGGGATACGCTCAGGATTAGACACAATGAAACGTAGTGACTTTGACACGCCGCTTTCCTTGCTTACGGATGCTGTGAGCTTTCCGCTCGGACATTAATGCATGTGGGAACTCTGCAGGCGGAGGCTTGGAAACCACTACGCTTCTCCGGCCGCAGGGTAGCGCTTTGCCCGACATTTTCACTATGGGTGTTACGCACAATCTGTCCAGGATACACCATTCAGTTCAGAAAGGCTCGCTCTTTGCCACGGAAATCTTCCCATGGTTGTTAAACCAAAGGAAATCGTGGTGCTGTGGCAGGAACATCTCTGCTGGGAATAGGGCTATAAAAGTACACCCCTCTCAGATGTAGTCAGGTTTTACAGCGCTATTTTTGTGTAAAAAAAAACTTGGCGATTTACGCTGTTTGAATCTTGCACTCAGGATGAGCAAAGAAATCAAGATGTTAACGGTAAAGTCTATTCTGTCTCAGATTCAACCGAAGAGTTGGTTTGTCACGATCGATCCTGAAGGATGCATATTTTCATATTCAGATCATCAAGAGACACAGGAAGTTCCTCAGATCTCGCTTTAGAGGGCAAAGCTGATCAGTACTGTGTTCTTCCCTCGGCTTAGTCTTGGCTCATCGAGTATTTTCAAATGCATGGACGCAGTTCTGGCTCCATTGTGGCTCCAGGGCTCCAGGGCTGCTCCAGAAGTGTGTTTTAATTCCCTCTCAGCGATAACCTTCTGGAAATAGACTTGGACTCTCACATGACAAGACTATTCTCCCGCTCTCAGTCTCTCACATTATGCCTGCCATTTCATAGCATGTCGCGAGTGACGGTGAGTTTGTGTCTCAGACTTTTGGGTCTATGATAGCAGCATTCTCTGTAATCTGTCTGGGCTTGCTTCACATGCTCCATTTTCAGTGGAGGACTAAAAGCCAAACATTTCACCCGCTTGTTTTCCCGATTGTATGATTTCTCGGTGACACGGAGGTGTGTTATGTCGATAAAACCATGGATGTCAGCTGAATTCCTTCAAACTGGAGTTCAGCTGGGGATTCGTGCTTCCCGAGACTGGCATGACGGATGTGTCTTTGACCAGTTGGGGAACTATTTGTCATGCACGCCAGCTCATGGAGTGTGGGATTACAAATTTATAAAATGTTAAATCTAGGTTCCAGTGTAATAGTATGTACATTGTGTTTTACACTTTGAGGTTAATATGATGACATTCTGAGATGATCAAGTCAAGCAGCCCAGGTTTCTGAGACATTGACCTTTGTTTGCTCTTCCTGACCATAAACTCAAGGCCCAGCTGTGCCTTTGTTTCCATGATAATGTGAAGGTATGGGCTATACGTCAGGCACCTCTGTATTTAAAATGACACTGTATGCTGATGAGATCAAGGTGGGAAAATGCCAGTGTCTGGCACCTTTCCTGATTCCATTTGCTTGCTTTGTTTAAATTGTCTCCACCTCTATGTATCCCTCCCCTTGAAATGTATATAAACCCAAAGTATCACTGCTTTGGTTAGACTTTGATGACTGTAAGCTGAGCAGAGCGCCTCAATAAAGAATGCTGCTGAAGATTACCCAAGAGTCTCCCTGGTCTCGCTCTGAGTTTCCAACAGTTTTGGTGCCGCGACCTGATAGAGCTTCTCACCTGAATCCAGATTGAAACTGCAATCTCAACAAAGATCTGACTTCATTCCAGACTGAATCTTTCTGTACAACCAAGGGTTGGTGAGTGTAACTCTATCCAAAAGAACCTTTAAGACCAGTATCCCTCTGCACCGCCAGAGAAGAGTTAACAGACAGCTGCAGGGTTTGGTTAACTAAGTTACCCTCTAAAAAATGTATTTTAGAGATGAAAATATCCCTCTGTTTAGGTAGGAAGATTAGCATCACATGCTAATATTGAGTTACCCTCTGTCTCGCAGGGAAGTTTAGCGAAGTGCTAGAAGTTTGTTACCCCTCTGTCTCGCAGGAAGTTTAGCTGAAGTGCTAGAAGTTTGTGTTAACAAGTGTATCCCTCTGCTTGCCAGGGAAGCTTTAGAAGTGTCCATTGTGTCAGAAAGACTTTACAAAATGTTGAGAAGGAATGCTTATCTGATTTCAACAACTGAGAAAGGTGGACTAGCTACTCCTTCATGGACAGACAGTGAGTTCAAATCATTGTTAGGACAGCACATGGACCTCAGAGTGACAGAGTCAGTCAGATTGATTTGACAAAGAAATTTGGTATTGATCCAGAAAAGTATGGTCAATTGAAGAATGTAAAAGGTACTAGGATCATGTATTCGCAAGAACAATGTGAAAGGCATTATCTGCTGCCACAGAGAATTTGGTTTAGCTTTAGCTACGAACATTCTCAGCGTGAGCTCAGAGCTAGAGAAACAGAACAAAGAGCTCAGAGCTAGAGTATCCTCTTTGACTAAGAAATTGAACCGCAACAAAGCTGCAGCAAAACTGATGTGGAAGAAGTTAGTCAGCCTGATAACAATTATCCTGACTTACAAGCTTTTTTTGAAACAGATGTAGCCATCCAGTCAGTAACTGATGTGCCTGTAGATTCAGTAAAGGTATGTGGAGCTAGGAGAAGATCTCAGAGAATTGAGGGAACTGAAAGTGTTCCCTGCCAACTCTTCTGTTGTCCAAGTACAAACTGTTGCCAAAGTTCTAGGACCTAAAGCTATAGAGAGACTATCCCAGAGCTTACCCTCAGCACCACAAATTTTACTGAATTTAGAAGAGCACTGATCAGCAAAATGTCTCTATGACATGTCGTAGCAGAAGTCACACAGCTGATGTCACAAATTCTAACTGAACTGAATCAGCAGTTTTGAGTCTGCTGTTACTCTGAACTACAACATGCCAGTAAAGATGAATTGAGAGAGGGAGTTCTGAGAGAGTTAAAGAACATTGTTGGACCAAAAGTGAATTGGTCAAAGGTCACTAGTTGTGTACAGAAGAAGGATGAAACTGTAAGTGAATACACTGAAAGGTTTTGATCAGTCAGCTGCAGTTTACAGTGGAATAGCTGACACCCAGAGAAGGTAATGGATCATAAAGGACCACTAGTTCAACATGGTTTGATGGCCTTTAGCTGAGTACAGATCTGCTTTACCAATCTTAGATCTTACATGGTCCACTGGAAGCTTGCAAAACAACTTGGAAAGGTTAGCTACTTGGGAAAGAGACTCTGATGTCAAAGCCAGAGTAAAGATTGCAGCAGTACTTTCAGGTCAACACAGAGAACCGACAGAAATGTAAAAGTTCTAAGAAGGAGGGCAGTTGTCATTACTGTGGTAAATCTGGACACTGTATGAAAGAGTGTAGGAAAAGTAAGAAGACATTAAGAGAAATGAACAGCTTTACTCAGCTCCTACTCAGTCTACTTAACACTCTGAAGCAGCCCTCCCCACTTCACATCGAACTGTTGGAGCAGCTTGCTCAGGTGTTAACTGTTAGGGCTGTGAGTGCTTAACTACCCCAGTAATGTATAACAAAGATGAAAGATTCTTTGAAAATAAAACTACAGGAAGGTGACCGGCCACTTCTTCATTGAGAGAACGCTGAGACACCTCACAGCCTTCAAAGCTATATTACAGCACACCCCTAGACACTCCTATTCTCTTTGCTATGATGTTTTGTTATGACTGATGTTCCATTGGAAGATGGAGATGTCACACAGTAAAGTTTGCACACCAACTACAGGGACAGACTAGGGACACACACAGACCAGTGGGGAGCCCAGGGAAGAACGGCATGTGCAACAGGCCTCGGGGCCAACCCTGTGGTGAAGACTTCCTCATAGGTTTCCCCTATCAGTAGTTTTATCCCCACCTCACTGGTCCATAGGTGTCAAATTACTTAAAACTAGGGTTGAGAAAAACACTATACATCACCAGACTTAAAACCACTATACATCACAGAAGTCTAAAAATGTCTATGCATGAATACTGCTGGTCTGTCTGTTTTCTTTGTTTTCTTGTGTTGCAGGTATGTGTGCATGAGATGTCATCTCCATAAGCAGCACCCTGGTGTAAAGCATCACCTCAGACATCCATGAACAAGCTTCATGAGGACCAAGAATCATCTGCATGAATCTACGGGAAATGGACTACAGAAAACAGACTTCACAGCTATTCGGGCTCATGGACTTCAAGACTTCCACTCTCATGCTACATGGTTTTCTGTGTCATCATGTAGTTTCCACTACATGTTACCATCCATGTCATATGTGTCCACAGTTATTGTTCTAAAAATAACTATTACACCTAAGTAAATCTAGGACAAGACACAGAATAAGTTATATGTGCCTGTAACCTTTCAAGTTACATGACTGCAAGATGGGGCTTTATGTTAAGAAACATAGGCCATAGAATGGACCTTATGAAAGTTTAAATTTAGTATTATGTGAGAGTTATTAGAACTCTCAACGGGAGGACTGTGGGATTACAAATTTATAAAATGTTAAATCTAGGTTCCAGTGTAATAGTATGTACATTGTGTTTTTACACTTTGAGGTTAATATGATGACATTCTGAGATGATCAAGTCAAGCAGCCCAGGTTCTGAGACATTGACCTTTGTTTGCTCTTCCTGACCATAAACTCAAGGCCCAGCTGTGCCTTTGTTTCCAAGTGATAATGTGAAGGTAGGGCATATACTGTCAGGCACCTCTGTATTTAAATGACACTGTTATGCTGATGAGATCAAGGTCTGGGAAAATGCCAGTGTCTGGCACTTCCTGATTCCATTTGCTTTTGCTTTTGTTTAAATTGTCTCCACCTCTATGTCATCCCTCCCCTTGAAATGTATATAAACTCCAAAGTATCACTGCTTTGGTTAGATCTTTTGATGACTGTGAGCGCTGAGCAGAGCTGCCTCACAAAGAATGCTGCTGAAGATTACCCAAGAGTCTCCCTGGTCTTCGCTCTGAGTTTCAACAGGAGCATGGATCGCATCACAACGCGCTGGCATATAAACAGGTTGGAATTGCTGGCAGTTTTATAGCTCCAGATTTCTTGAATCGCTGATCGGCGGCTCATGAAACTACCTTAGGTCAGACAACATAGCGTTGTGTCTGATTCTGAATCAGCAAGGAGAATACGCCTCACCCCCTGCTGCAGGCTGGGCTAGGATAATTCTTCTGGTCTCAGAACAGATTTCTGTCGATCCGAAAGTGGTTCATGTCCCCGGCACTTGAACTGAACGGATTCTGTTCTCCAGACAGAGCCTGGAGCAAGGGATGGAGGCTTGCACCCCAAAACGGTAGCCTTATATGGCAAGTATTTGAGAAGCTAAAGTGGACTTCATGTCGAGCACGCACTCACGCATTGCCCGCATGGTTCTCCCTATGCCCTCCATCGCCCTAGGCATGGATGCGTAGCTCACGATTGGCCCAGGACCAGCTTATGCTTTTCCTCCATCCGACTAATTCCAGCAGTGCTATCCAGAATTTGGCTGGACAGTGTGAGCCATGCAGCCGTGGTTTGCTGATCTGGTCAATCTGTAGCGGCTCTCCATGGGAGATTCCCTCAGAAAGGACTTACTATCGAAGCACGAGGGATGACTTGGCACCCAAGGCCAGATCTATGGAAGCTGTTGGCTGGCCTCTGAGCGGAGTGAGTTAATATGTCCTGGTTTTCAGTTGGAACCACCGAGACTATAATGAATTCTAGGGCAGTTTCTACCAGACGCTTTATGCTTCAAATGGAAACTGTTTACTGCCTGATGTGGAATTCATAATTTAGATCCAGTTTACTGCCCTGGCTCAGTACTGGAGTTTCTTCAAGACTGTTTTTCTGATGAAGTAACACCAGCCACTCTTTAAGTTTACGGGCAGCCATTTCAGCTAACCAAGATATATAGATGGTACTTCAGTGGGCCATCATCCGTGGTCTCTTGTTTATATGGGGTTTGCGACTGGCTAAGGCCTTTCCCGCCTGCACGAAGTTCCTTCATGGAATTTATTCATTGTGTTGCAAGGTCTATCAGAACATTCATTTGAGCCCTTGGAAATTATAAAAATAAATAAATCCCACTTTAAAGACAGTTCTTCTTGTGGCTTTATCCTCCCTCATGAGAGTTGGGGATTTGCAGGCTCTTCTGTTTGGCCCTCGTGCATGGACTTTTCACCAGAGTTTGTGAAAGTACTGCTGCACCGAGGCCTAATTATGTCCCTAAGGTCGCTCAACCCCTTTCACTTTTAACAAGTGGTCTTGGAAGCTTAACTCCCTGCTGAGGTGGGGCTAGGAGATCTGAGTCTTTGCCCTGTCAGAGTGCTGAAGACTTATGTTGATCGAACAGCTCCATGGCGTGAGTCTGACCAGCTGTTGTCTGTTAGGACACAAAATAGAGGCTGTGCTGTAACAAAGCAGCGCATGTCCCATTGGTTGGTGGAGACTATATCTTTAGCCTATGAGGCAGTGACTCGCTTTGCCCTTAGGAATTAGAGCTCATTCCACGAGAGCAGTGGTTTCATCAAATCATTTCTCAGTGGATCTTCTATATATGATGTCTGTGCTGTGGCAGGATGGTCCTCTCGAGCACTTTTGTCAAGTTTTACAGTCTTGATGTGAGGATGGCTCCTGGCTCCCGGTTCTAACCGCTGAGCAGATGCTTTCCTTGGGTCCCAACTCATCAGTACGTCAGGCGTATGGTATAGGGTTCCCATACGGTGACGCTCACGCAGCATCGAAGTGACCATGAAGGGAACATCTCGGTTACGTATGTAACCACGGTTCCCTGAATAGGAACAGATGCTGCGGTCCCGCCGTCCGCATCTTGATAGCATTTCTTCAGTTCATGAAATCTGAGCGAAATAGCTGCGGCACTCAGGTATACTATGCTGACGCATGCTAAGGCGTGCCAATCGCTATTTGCCAATAAAATTGGGGATGGTATTGGCTTCAGACATTCGTCACACCGAAAGGTGTTCCCATACGGTGACGCTCACGCAGCATCTCGCTTCCTATTCAGGGAACCGTGGTTACATACATGAACCAGATGATACTTAAGTTTCAGTTTCTCTCGTTTTGCGACCTGGCCATGTTTGTCAAAATGCTGTGCTGTCACAGAGCAGAGCAAGCTCTCAGGAGTGCTGCTCGTGCTCGACACTGCTCTCCTCCCCTCTCCTGTGTTGATACCGTCACGGACTCACCACTAGCCTACCACCAGCAGTCAGGCTGCGCACGCTCAGCCAGCGATTTCTAACAGCAGTCAGTCAGAGGCGAGAATGGCAGCAGAGAGAAAGAGGAGCATTTTTGTTAACATGCTACTTGAAAAGAGAATTTGTTTTACATTTTTATATTTGTGAAGTAATCATTTTGTAACTTTGTTTATTTAAATAAAACTGAAGTAACCAAAAGTTGTTTCTGAACAAAAGCTTTTTAGTAATTGATTAATAACCCAAAATGCAAATCCACAAAAAACATGAAAATTCATTTAGATTTAGGTTGAAGACGATCCACCTTAATTATTAAAAGTATCGGTATTGGATCGGTATCAGCATACTGGCTCTGTATTTACTTGGTATCGGATCGATACCAAATCTAGCGTATCGCACACCTCTAATTTCTCTATCTGCGTTTATTCAGCTACAGCGATCACTGGATACCTCTGTCCATATTAGTGATTTCCTGGAGCATTACTTCTACTATGCATATGTGGAGTTTCTGCTAAGGCTCCGCTTCCAGTATGTATTAAACAGTTGTGTGTACTGCTCACAACAGCCTATTTTGGGTAAAAATAGGAAATATAATACTTTTCTCAAAAAAAAAAAAAAAACCGGATTCCCTAAATTATCGTCATTGATTTCGTTATCGCAATAAATATCAGAAATTATCATGATACATTTTAAAGCCCATAGCCATCCCTAGTGTGGATTTATTTTCTTCTCATCAGCCTGCAAGGACAGTGGTTTTAAGGGCTTGTAGGGCATCATACCTTCAATATTACCCTGATTTCTCCAGGCACTGATCCGCACATTACGGTATACCTTGTTGATGAGTTGTACATTGCTTTCTGCAGATGACTTTGGCATGCTGCTGGTAAAACTAGTTCCTGCTCTGTACAGTCAGCAGCTGCCCTACTTAACATGTCACTGATGAACATTTTAGACCCTAGCTATAAACTGTAGACAGCCTTGAGGTGGTAGTGTAGAAGGTTTGTTGAATATAGAAATCAAGGGTTTGTGGTCAGTCTCTGCTGAAATCTTTGTCAAGTGAAGACATTACTAAGACCATCTTTCTTGATTTAAGCACTTTTTTTTTTCGGTGGGAGTCAGAGCTCTTGAAGTGAAGGCAATGGCTGTTCTTCTTGCATAAGACAGCACCCAAGACTACTTTGGTAGAGTCACTTTGTACTGTGAATGCTTAGTAAAAATTAATAACACAGCACAGGAATTTATTTGGCCAAGTATTAAAGCTTGCCTACTGCGGTCTCATGTTTGGGCAGCAAAATTAGCAAACCTGATGCTAAGCCTACACTGTACACATTTTGCATCTATAGGTTGGCTCATGTCCATGATAGCCCTTTCTTTCTCTGGGTCGGGCTTCATGCCAGTAAATGAAAGAATATGACCATGAAGTGCACTTCAGTGACCTTTAATTGCAATTATTTGAATATAATTTGTGGCTTGACCTCTCTGCAATACTCCAACAGGGCCTGAAGTTTAAAAATCTTGATCATTCTTAACTTGCTGGTCCATGTCACCACATCCAACAAGAAAAATATAATCTGCAATGGGCTCAATTCCCTTTAGACCTGGTAACAGTTCATGCTGTTTCTGTTTATACATCTTTAGCCACCTTCCTACACCACAGGGTCAACAAAGTGGTCATGAAGCTGCTTTCCTGGTCCAGCTTGTACTGTAATAAGGCAGCTTTGGCTCACCAAGGTGAAAATCCAAAAGTTGGCATTATATAGTGAGAGTGTTTAATAGCTTTGTTCAGGAACTTTGGGTCCAAAAAAAATCAAGGTTTTTTTTTAATTTTTTATGCAAGACCCTCTGCATGATATGTAGCATCAGTTTACTTTTGTCAGCTGCTATCATAGCAACTGGAACATTAGGGTGACACTGTACTGGTGAAACATAGGGATCCAGCTCAAAATGGACCTCACCAGGCAGAGATTCCACAGACAACCTGAACACATCACTGTATTTGTCAATTAATTGTGAAACAAAAACATTTCCTCTTATGTGCACTGTGCTTCACAGAAACTTCACAGACACACTTTACATATTGTAAGGGCATAATAGGTGCTCTTAAAATCTGTCACGGGTGGTTGGATTTATTCAGGCACGCTTAAAAATATTTATTAAAAGCTTCTTTCTTTCCACATTCTAATTTACAGCATTATCATAATAGGCTGTATATTAACTTATTGGGAGAAAACTGGTAGTTGAAATCAGACATATAATCACCCCTGTATAGCCAAAATGACATGATCCTCGCTTAGTAACACCTCTGTGAATATTTGACTGTGAGATTGGTAGTCAACCAGGCTCAGCCTATCAAAGCATTGAATCTTCGACTTCAACATCTTCGACAAGTGTGCATATTGTAAAACATTATTTTAATAATATCGCTTACAATGTTCAGCTCTGGTCCTTTTTTTTCTGGTCGTGTTCATGCTCTGGCTAATAGCGTGTGGTTTCCTCTGTTTATGGTTTCAGCCGCTCTGGTTCATGTTAATTGCTTCAGTGAAGCTCATCTGCATTTAGATCCTCTCGCCTTCATTTTCAAATTCCATCTAGCATAACATTAATAGACAATGGATGTTTTGTCCACAAAATTTCACTGACATGACCGCCCTTTACCAACTGTAGCTGTTTTCACATTCAGTGACCCGTTAAAAAAAAAGTATTAATGTCTTTGCATTATGTTACAAAATACCAAACCAAGTGTCTTTCATGCTTGTTTGCCTATTTTGTTTATTTATTTATTTGAGCACAAAAACACTTTATTACACAAAATAATTTAAAAGAAGCTTGCTAAATTTTCTTTATAATATTATAGATATACTGTCCAAAAGAAAGACAAATATGTTTGAACACTTTCTAGGCCTAGTGTCATTGCAAATGCTACTTGGTGTGATATTCTGCATCTAATACAATGACATTCATTCAGTTTTAAACACTTCAGTGTCAGAAAGTGTCCAAACACATTTTATGAATACTGTAGAAAGAAGACCATTGGCAAGTTTAGACATTTCACTTCAGTTTCCACGCTGACAATCATGATTTATCATTATCAAGTATTTATTTGACTTTGATACTGTTGTGGCTGATTCAATTTTAGTAACTTAAATCCTTATTAGTAGACTACTTTATTTCATAGGGCTGAAATAATAAGCACCACTTACAAATGATGTAGTTCACATAGTTTGTTTATTGAACATTTAAACAAATACTTCATTCTGTTTCATTGCAAAATCACTCAACATTTGCAATAACGGAGCAGATCCATGGAATATATGGTGAAATCTTTATATAAACTACAGGTCGCTCATGACTATTGCAGATTTTGGGTCACCAAAGGAAGTGACACCGACTGCAGTGTCTTTACAAACCAAAGGCCTCCTCCATCCTCCTGTGAACAAAAACAGATCAACACATGACTGAAATGATACAGTACTTCTCAGTAATGAAGGTCTTAATTCAATAATGTTTTTACATACACTACAGCTTCCTCCATCGCCAGAGACACACATCATCTTGAGGCTGAGAATTTGTCTTTCCATTTATTTTTGCATTCAGTGTTATTCATGATCTTCACTTCTGCTTCCATGAGACTGAAAACTCTTTTTCCCTTTAAAATTCAGTCTTCCCAGCCGGCAACACTGCAAACAGGATCATCTTTAATGTCTCTCCTCATTTTTGGTATGGAAATCTTCATGACATTCTTGTTTTGTCTCGACTTCTTTCTCTAGCTGTAATACAATAACATTATCATCATCAAGACAGTCTAATCATTTAATAAGGATCATTTGAACTACTGTTACCCTCAAAAGCATAATGTCGCTCTGCAAAGTGTACTTGTTGAAGTCTGGATGCATGTGGTAGGACTTCACACCAATGCGGACAGGCCCTTCATTCTGTCTTAGGTCATGAGCCAACCACAGCTGTTAGTTTCTCATTTCTGTGTTAGAAAAAGTCATATTAGTATTATGAACAATACCATCATTATAGAAGTTTTTTGTTTTGTTTTTTTTTTTATTAGTATGATATTATGATTTTAGCTCATAAATTTAAGTCTTACTTCCAGCAATGCGCAGCAGTCATAACAAATCTATCAGAAATGAGGAATCCACCACAGATATGTCGCCATTTCTTCTGAAGAGAAACCATGAAAGGTCTGGAGTGGGGTTTTGCTTCTGTGCCGCTCACTATACCAACATCCACATGAGCTGAAAGAAAGAGAAGGCTGTTAGTCAGCTTATTCAGCAGACACCAATTAATATAATATGCTGTTATATAGTCAGTCTCACCCAGTGAAGGTCAGGTGTGGCAGCAGAGAGGCCAGCAGGAGCAGAGAGATGGTAGTCATCATGAAGACAATCAGTAGGCTCTTACTGACAAACACTATATAAATGTGAGGATGGGTGGAGACACTGAGCTGCCTGTAAGCCTTTTTTTCTCAGCTTGTGGTGTCAGTAACACTGCTAGTAAGAAGATATTATTTGTGTTACTTCTTGTCATCTGCATCAACTGTTATATGAAACTACAAAATATAAGATTTAAAAAAAAATTAAATCGCTTTGCATCTTGGCCAGGTCATATCCAGAAAAGATATTTTTAATCTCAGGAAGTTTTACCTGGTTAAATAAGTGAGTATGTAGCTTTTGCTGTCAGAATATGAAAATGGCTTTGTGTATTGATTTCATTTGGAAATTAATTTTGTTGTGATCAACATTATTCTGTTGACTGAGCTCAACTTGAACCCTAACCCTGAACTACATTATAGGTAAACTATAGATCAGGAATAGGCAATGTTGTTCGAAAGTGCTGCTGTCCTGCATAGTTTAGCTTGAACAAAAAAAAAGCATGAGAAAAAAAAAATCTCACTTGCCTGTAGCATTAGTAATCCTGAAGACATTGATTAGCTAGTTCAGGTGTGTTTGATTAGGGCTGAGCTAAACTCTGCAGGACAGTGGCACTCCAGGAACAACATTACCTATCCCTGCTATATGCTAAACCGCAAATACATTGACTTTGTTTGCATAATCACTAAAACAGTAACATTACCAATGATGTTCAGATTTTAAATGAAAACTTGACTTCACATTTCAGCCTTTAAATAAAGAAAAGGGTTAGGTCAAAATGATGATTAATAAATTAGTGTATGTATTTTATCTGCTCCATTAATAATTCTAGATAACTTATCTGAATTGTTTAAATGTGTAGAATCCACATAAGCTTGTTTTTCATCAACCAGTCAAAATTTACAGCAGGGCATGCAAATTCGGTCCGTTTTGGCCAGACAGAAACTGCACACAGACTGAATGTAAATACAAGTCAATGTAAATATAAGTCTCTGTAAATCCACTCATTAACAGCAGGTGGCGCTTTAGAAAAGCTGAATTAAAGCTGTTTCCCGCAACCTTCGTGGACAAAAACAGTATTGCTATTAAGAATGCTTCCTTTAGTTGACATGGTGCGAAGATGAAAAAAATGCCATCAAATCTTTTCTGAAGACAGCCAGAACCTTCATAGGTACATTTATATTATTAATTAATCCATTTATTCATTTGTATAATTCCCTTAGCACTCTTTTAAAACCTCCCAACTTTTCCAGACTGTTTTCACTCAAAACAAACAACTCTCCTGCTGTGTGCACGTGTTTAGTATTTTGTATAATACATTTAGTATTTATTTATCTGAGTAGTTCAAATCACGGTTATCTATAGGTTTTAATGAACATTAAAAGATGAAATGGTAATACAAACCGGAGGAATTTTATCATGATTTATCGCAAACCATTAATCGTACATCCCTAATCATGTATTATATTTAAATATTTATACTCATTTGTAGACTAAAAAAAAAAAAAAATTTAATTACATTACGATGTAAGCATGACTTTTACAACCAATTAGTAATTTTAGCCATTAATGCTGATAATTCTTCTGCAGCTTGAGTTTTAATTTTAGCATGCAAATATATAATTATCATAAGCATACATCTGGCAGTGCTCAAAAACATCAGGCAGTTCATTTATATACAAACTGAATAACAAAGGACAAAGTCACTGAAAGGTAACAGGTGCCCTGTGCAGCCCAAAGGGCAGGACCATAAACTGAAACAGTCTTACCGCTTTCCTGAATGCAGTGTAGGGTTTGAGTTCAGATCAAGGGGCACCTGCTGGTACCCCTTACACAGGTCCAAGGGGTGATGTACTGGGCCCATCCCTATCCACCCAGCAGATTGTTGGTCCTCTTCATAGGGTAGGCATCACACTTTTGACTTGGTATTAGCTTGCAGAAGTCAACACAGACACGAAAGATCTATTCTTTTCGTGACAATGATGAGGGTTCTACTCCATTCACTGTTTGAGGCTTACATTGCTCCAAGCTGCTTCCATCGCCTCAAATTCCTCCTTCAAGGGCTTGACAACTTTGTCAGGTATTTGTTAAGGTTGCTGTGTGAGGGGCTGTATCTGTAAGGTGAATATTGTGGGGTATCAGTTCTGTCCACCCAGACCTCTGATGGAGCAGCTGCATGGAAGCGGTCCAGGAGGTCTTGCATCTCAGCCCTTTGGGGTTCATTCATATAGTCCAATTCTTACCATTGCAGGGTGTCTCTGGGGTCGCTGGTTCATCATCTTCCCTCATCATCCACCTTCCTTATCATCTGGTGAGGGTGGTGTGTCTCATAGGTCACTGGTCCCATCTTCTTACCCACATTATATGGTCCCAGCCACTTGGCCAACAACTTATTTGTGGAGGTGGGTAAGAGTATTATCCCCTTCTGCCCTGGCTGTAGCTGACAAAATCTTGCCTGTTGATCATACCATCTCTTCTGTACTGCTTGTTCCTGTTGTAGGTTTTCCCACACTTGTTCCTCTGTAGCACTTGAGCCAGTCTCTCATCTCTGAGATGAACTTAACCCTCTGAGGTCTGAGGGTGTTTTGGTGCACTGAAGAAGTTTTCACATGCCCTGACATTTCTTTTTTTCAGTATCTTAAAACATATTAATGCTAAAATCTGATAACACTGTAGTCAGCACAAACTGGGCTACAATAATATGTTAGCAACATGAATGTACATGTTTGTGTTTTTGAGAAAAAACATTTATGTGTGGTTAGTAAAAAAATATTTTTTTAAGTCACTGAGATAAGGCCATAAAACACATAGAATATTTGTTCACAAGAATTTTGATAAATGGATGTGGTAGACTGGAGTTTTGCTACAAAATGATGTGGAAGCTATCCTGTTCACAGAAAATAATATATTGATTAAACTTTTGTATTTTAATGTTATAAAACATTAAAAATCCTGGCTTTGTGAGACATTTAGACAATAAAATTACATATTTCATATATGTAGTCAGGAATTATAGTTTGGAAAAATTCTAACTAGTAAAATGTGTACAAGTTATGTCACAATAACAACACAAGTAATCTTAGGCTCATGATATGCTCCACTGGATCAAGCTAGACGACAAACCGTGTTGTGTTCTTCTTCTGAGGGAAATTCTGGTTATTCCTCCTAGCTCTTTTCCAGAATCAAAAGCGACATTGGATGAGTGTGTGATCGATTAGAGATAATAAGTTGAGATGGGAAAAACATGGACATCGCTTGGTTTCATACTGATTACTTTATCAGAGAATATTTGTTTTAGATGTGAATTACTTAATTTAAAAGTAGACATTTTCAAGATTTCCATACATATATTTTGCATGTCTTTGAAGCAAGTATTCAAGAGATTCAGGTTGTTTTATTTACTTGTCTGTGAAGAGATGTGACAGAGCCTGAGACATCAGAGAATGCACGCATTTAATTATATTTTATTTTACAAAGCACACTGTTTGTTGTTATTATGACTATACACAAATAAAATAGACCCTTTGCAGTTTCAAACAATACCTTATTTTAATCTGTTCGATCAAAAATGACAGTGTATTTTTCAAGATGTAAACTCACAATTGCAGGAAAAAAATCAGTATTTCGAGATAAAAAGTCGCAATAACCTTTTTCATTTTTATTCAGTGGCGGAAAGGGCTTCCATACATATCCGATCTGTGCTACATGGGAGGAAAAATTCAGAATTGGGTCACTTGAACCATGTAGTGTAAATGTGGACTTCATTTCTAATTTCTGTGTAAGAAAGTCTTATTAGTGAATTATTCCATTATTATAAAACTTTTTTATAATTATATTGTTATTATAACTCATCGATTTCGCTGACAATCCCTCATAAGGCTGCGGTTCTCTCGATTGGTTGCAATTTTTTCTTCCACGCTTTTTCCTTCCACTCAACTTTCTGTTAACATGCTTGAACAGCACTCTGTGAACAGCCAGCTTCTTTGGCAATGAATGTTTATGGCTTACCCTCCTTGTAGGTTAGCATATGGAGCAAAAAATATCTCAATATATTTTGCTATATCTCTATATACATATATATCTCGATATCTTTACAGGAAAAATAACCCACCAAAACTACTGCAAAACAAATATGCCAAATACCACAAAGTCTTTTTTTTATTGAAGTGCAAAGAGGTAGGCAGTTCATGTAGGAACAAAGTGCTTCTGCGACATTTAAAAAAAAAAATCCCTCTATACAAAAATAATAATTTAACTGTAAAATAAAGGAAGAAATAATACATATTGCCTCTTTCATTCAAAAATAAAACAACTCAACCTCAAGGTAGGCAGTGTATATAGGAACAAAGTGCCTTCTGCAACATTTAAGATAAAAAAAACCCTGATTACATAAATAACAATAATTTAACTGTAAAATAAAAGAAATAATACATATCTTTTCTCAAAATAAACACTACTGCTATCTTTAACTCTGTTGTAGCCATCAACAAATAGCCAAAAACAAGTTTGTGTAACTCTTTACATTTTTATATTTTGAGCAAGGAATACCAATCTGTCTACTGTGTCAGGCTTAAGTGCAGCCCTTTGACAAGTAACTATATTTCCACTGCAGCTGAGATCCTTTCAGAAGGACTGCTAGTGGCAGGCACACAGAGGTACTTTTTGCTAGGGTGCTCAGTGCTGGAATAGGCAACCCTCATGTTCCTGCCACCATTGTAGTGGATCTGCCTCACTCTCCAAACATACAGACTGTAAATAGCTTGACAACTCATTCTCAATGGACTCGAGGTGTGAATGAAGAAGAGTAAGGGTTGCATCTTGGACAAAGAAGCTGGCTAGTGTTTTTTCTTTTAGCAATGGGGCCACGGATCTGCTATGGACTCTATTGCGGACTGAGGCACAGCTTTGTCAACACCTGCAGAGCTCCCCTGATCACCTAGCAAACTCTTAGCTTCAGCAGATGACCTCTCTTCAATGCAACCAGTTTCCACTGCTGACATATTTCCCAAACCGTGGATCTATAAAGGAAGCAATGTCCAGCAAGTCACTGGTAGAGGGCTCTGAATACTTTTCATTTAAGTAAGTCAGGATGGTGTGTTTGATGGACTTTGTTAGCTCACTTCACCTTCCTCAGGAGCAACGGAGGCTGCTGTTAAAGAGGTGGAGCACAGGTCTTACGTATGAGAGTGTCACATACTCCCTGCCTGACAAAGGCCAGTGAAGTCCTGCAGGGACTTCAGTGCTCTTTGGATGGCCTCTAGCACCTCTATGTCTCTGCCAGGTAAGAACCAGAGGTCTTGTTTTCTTGAGCAGACAGGACTTTGGCAAGAGCCCTTTCCTGCTCAAGGAGCGCTCTACCATTTGTAGACATGATCCCCACCGGTGGTCGACTCCATACGTGCTTTGAGGTGGTGAATTCATCTGTGCCTGCACTTCGCCAGCTCCCTCCACTTTTTCCAGCTGTAGGAGAATGCCACAATTTTCTTGCAAAGAGAAATGGCCCAGTGGATACTGAGGGTCTTGCATTCCATGACCTGTAACACAAGAAAAGCAAAAATGAAATAAATTGTTTTTAAATGTAGTTTAATAGCTCAAGTCATGAATTATCTCTTAATTTGTGACTGTATAAGTATATATGTATAGTTTCTTTTAATTTGTAATAAAGTTATTATTCTGCAATACACTGTTTTTTTTAAAAAAAGACCAGATTATTTGCCACACCTCCTCCCACCCAACCAAACATTTCACACCTAGGCAGGCCCAAGCAGACTAACCTACATGTGCACACAGACAGACACACACACACACACCATGTAAAACAGGTATATTGACTAACCAATCGCCAATGTAGTCTGTGACCAAAACATTGCATCCTCTGCCAGTTGTTGTTTTGGACTGCGCAGACGATATTCGCCCATTGTCAGTGGTAATGGCCACGGGTCCATTTGGATTTAACATCCAGGTTGTTGTTACGCCTCTGAGGGCCTCTGCAATATTTTCACCCGCTGGATCTTGTGGGAAATAAGTAGTTTAAGGCATGCCTTTAAATCTTCCAGTCCAAAATATAATGTATAGTGACGCACATATAAGGCTTGCATGTCCTTCTGCTCCACATATCTGTAGTCAGGGCATAGTAAGTAACCTTCTCCAATTCAGCAGCAAGCCACTCTCTCTCCTAGAGTGTACAGTTGGGAGTTCTTGTCTCGCAAAGTAATGCTGACTAGGTAAACTGTATATTGGATCAAGTGTTTTTAGCATGCTGATAAAGCCACGCTTGTTCAACGACGGAAATGGGTGCCATGTCCACCGCTTCTATAAAATCCAAGACTCGGTGATGCTACACCACCTTGCACTCTTTCTTTCATATTCTGCACTCCACGCTAAAGATTTGTGAATTAAATATAAACAATATATCGATATATATACTGATATGTCAACATCCAGACATGTTTAAAAATATCTCGATATATTTTAAATATCAAGATATCGCCTCACCCACCTCCTTGTGTACTGAAACTGCCCCACCCTTGCCAAAGCAGCAAGTTCTGTCTGCCCTGGCATCAATATTACCATATCAATTTGAGCCGGTTTCAGAGCCAAGAATACTGAAAAAGAACCTTGCACGCACTGGATATTGCAAGACATATTAGAGTGGTAACTAGGGTTGGGCGATGGCTGATAGACATCAGTTGTTGAGCCGCATTGTGATCTCCCTCCCCTCCTAATACTATTTTCTGAAATAAAATGACGTGTATACAGAACCCAAACCCTTAGGGAATAAATACAAGATGGGAGGAAAAATATAAATATATTTATAAATATATATATATATATATATATATATATATATATATATATATATATATATATATATATATATAAAAGATATATATATCTTTCTCAGCAGTTATATCACTGAATTTATAAATTGCAGCATCGGAGCCTTTTGCATGCATTAACGCTTGAGTTCAGATTGCTTTAGGTTTCCGAGATGCTGATCAGACGATCATGTTATACTAGGAGCCGGCAGTACTTATCACACATTTCCTACAAGATTAGATGTTTTGTCAGTGATGCCAGAATCTAGAAAGCATTTTCCATCGACCCGCATCTCCTTACTTGTTTATTTGGAATTAAATGTCAGTACTGTGAGATATAACAGAAACCAGAGAAACTTTATTGTTTTCTTGCCTTCTGAATATGGATTCAAGTTCGACACCCCATCGCTATAAAAAACAGTATTTACTATGTACAGATAAGTGCAACGGATTATGTATGTTTAATTAAAAATTCAGAAATTCAAAAGGTACTGTAAATATGCATTGTGTCTTGTGATTTCCTCCCCACATGACCCTTTTCCCTCATGTGCAGTTATGTTTATTGCTCCCAGATGTTTCTAATCATCCCTTCATGTCATGTGCATTTAAAGTGTTTCCTGTTCTGAGTTCTTAACTGGTATTAAATGTCATCATTCCGCTACTCTGTGTGTTCTAGTTCTGTTGAATGTTAATTAAAGTCTCCTTGTTTGAAGTAAGCTCCATCGCCTCCTCAGCTCTGTGCTCCTACAGTAGCAGTAGCGTAGTCATGAAAGTATGAACATGATATGAAACATTTTATTTCATGATATCTAAATTATATGTATACACCAGTGGTCTCAAGCTGTTTTCTAATACAGTAGGTTTAGCATGTATACATTTATTTAAAATCTTTTGTTGCCTGATTAACATTAATACAACAGATCGGTATTTAATAGCTGTACATGCATGACTGTAAATTAAAGAGCATTACCAAGATGGCAACCAAGTGAACTAATGTGGAATGACTTTGGACTTTTTTTAACATTTTCATGTATGATTTGTGACAATGAGGACACATCGACATATTGATTGCCATGTGACATTTTTATTGAGAGATATACAGAAGAACTCAAAGATTTTTTTTTTTCCTTTCCTTACCTAATTTTTTAACTAATTGGCTTAATATTTCTAATAATTTGGTGAATCCATGGAAGATATGCTGAAATCTTAGTATAGACAGTAGGATGCTCAGGTGAATTGCAGCGTATTCTGGATCCAAAAGATGTCACACCAACTGCAGTGTTTCCACAAACCAAAGGACCTCCTGAATCTCCCTAAGAAACAAAGATCAGAACATCACTAGTGAAACCAGTTCATACATTACATAAAATTGTAAATGTTTTGTACATACTTTGCAGATCCTCCATCACCATGTGCACAGATCATCTGTGAGGCCAAGTACTTGGATTCCCATTTACGCTGACACTCTTCGTGGTTTATTGTAGTCAGTGTTGCCTCCATTAGATGATTGCTCATGCCATTCGTCCACAGTCTTCCCCAGCCCGAACACTACAGAGAGTATCTCCATTAACATCTCCTTCCTTCGTAATGATATCCAGTTAACATAGTTGTTTAGTTTGACCTTTTCCTGTAGCTGTAATTCAAAACACAACCATTATTAAGAGATTTATCATCTTTTATAAGACTGAACTGCAGTTGATTATTCTGCTGTTTTTGAGATTAGTACAGAAGCCCTGAAGGCCAGTAATTATTTATTTTTTTATTATTTACAATTGCCTCTTAAAATAATATATATTTGAATAGAAATTCAAACATAGTTATGTCAGGTTTATGCCACTGTTTTCTGATCAGAGATTATTTTGAACAAAAATGTTTTTATAGGTTGTTACCCTCAAAAGCATGATGTCATTCTGAGCAACAGATTGTATGAGTTGTGATGTGGAGATGTGGACTTCACTTCGACGCGTATGAAATCTCACTGTTCCTTAAGTCATGAGCACCAACTCACAACCGTCAGAATCGTTGGATATCTGTTGAAAGAGAAATGGCATTTATGTAATCCAAAACATTGTCTTGCACTGCAGTCATTTTGTCAATTTTAACTCAACATTGCAGTTTAGACTGAACAAAACTCTTACCCTTTCCAGCAATGTGCAGCAGTCATGACAAACTCATCAGAAATGAGGAATCCACCACAGATATGCATAAAGTTGTTCTGAATAGAAACCATGTAAGGTCTGGAGTGGGGTTTTGCTTTTTGCGCTTCACTATACCCACATTCAAACGAGCTTAGAGAGAGATAGAACTATTAGTCAGCTTATTCTGTACATACCAGTTAATATAGCTAATATGCTGTTATATAAACAGTCTCACCAGTGAAGGTCAGGTGTGGCAGCAGAGAGGCCAGCAGGAGCAGAGAGATGATGGTCATCATGAAGACAATCAATGAACTCTTGCTGGCAAAAACACTATATAATTATAAGGATGGGTTGAGAAACTGAGCTACTTGCAACCCTTTTTTCTCAGCTTGTTGTGTCAGTTACACTGATCGTAAGAAGAAGCTATTTGCGTTAGTTCCTGTCATCTGCATCAACTTTTGTGTGAAACCACAACATACAAAAAAATAAAATGTGCATGTGGCTCTGGATGTCAGAATTAACTTGAACCTGAACCCAAAATATACTTAAAGGAATAGATCATGTCTATGTGGTTTTGTGAAGTTTTAATGATCTGTAAAGTTTTAGAAAAATGTAATTACATACACCATTATTTATGTTTCTTCTCCTCAATAGGCCTAAATTTTTATCTCTTAATTGATTATGGTTTGTGTAGCAAATTCAGAGAATTTTTATAACATTCATAAATATGGATGTGGAACAACATTACAGTCAAAATACTGGAACCGCAGATGAGCTGATGACCAGAACTGCATACCTGTCAACATTTGGGTCCCAAAATACGGAGGGGAGGGGAGGGGAAGGGTTTGAGGCGATTTAGTAGGGAGTATCAATTATTATATTATTATTATTATTTTAATTTATTATATTAATTTAAACAATTATTATCAAACAATTATTTAAACTCAGTGTATATCAAACTGGGTTTTCTGCATAAGAATAAGGGTCATTTTGGCTTTGGACTAAAACAAAAAGCAGAAGCGCTTATTGAAAAATGCAAATAGATTCTTTCTTAATTAATTTGCCATTTCCCTGGAAACCGCAGTAAACAAAGCAGCCCAGCACCTGATTTTGCAACTTGCAGCGCTCATATTTAATTAAACCATAGCCTTTTGAAGTGTAAGCTATATCTCAATTTGCATCTATA
This sequence comes from allo-octoploid hybrid of Carassius auratus x Cyprinus carpio, assembly GCA_024542945.1. Lineage (NCBI taxonomy): Eukaryota > Metazoa > Chordata > Actinopteri > Cypriniformes > allo-octoploid hybrid of Carassius auratus x Cyprinus carpio. The sequence continues at coordinate 14,545,247 of CM045074.1, forward strand.
TTTGTTTTTTTATCAGAGCACCACCTGAGTCTTCTCCCTCCTCCCATTTCTACCAGTGATCCTTTCCTTTCTGCTGTACTCATCACTGTTGTAGGTTGCCAGTTGAGGGACAAATGGGTTGAAATTTGTATGTGCCGATTGTGTGAGAAGGATGCATTTCATACAAGATTTGGCAACTGGACAACCTTGGAATTTGTTGACGGATTATTCTTATAATGAGGTTTGGGCCATACAAATTACAGGAGTTTTACCAGAGGCTAATGTAGCAATGAAATGTATGAAATGTGTTTATGCGGTTTAAGGTAAAAAAAATAAAAAAAAATTCTCAACTCCAGTCCTCGTGTCCCCAGCTCTGCATATTTTGCACCTCTCTTTGTTAACACACCTGATTCAGATAACCAGTTCGTTAGAAGTGAGCTCCATGCATGAACTGTGTTCCCATTTACATGGTCCCTTTGTCAGTGTTCATTGCTCCTACTCCCTGAGCAGGAAATCTGATGAAGTTTACCTCGCCTGGAAACATTCATTCACAGGATTTGTGCTGCACAACGCCTTCACACTACGGACAAGTGTGACATCATATACCCATATTAAATAAATACAATTTAAATGGACGCTCACACACTTCAATGCACTTTGAATGGAATGACGCTTGAACTGGAATCATGGCAGAATATCCTGTGATGTTTACTGCAGGGCACTTATATTCGAATAGAACGAACGCTCTGAAGCCATAAGAGAAACATACAAAATGTGCAGACCAGGAGGATGCGAGGACTGGAATTGAGAACCGCCATGCTTACACTGCTCAAATCTTGCATTTGAATCATCGATGGCAAATCCTGTACATATGTAAAGCGTGCTTACAGACTGTGAGTCAGAACAGCCGGCATTGTAGTCTTCTCCTAGGATCAGGAAACAGTCCTCCATGAATTGTGATGCACACATCTGAATATTTGGGTTGAACTTTTCTGGAACGGTGTTGTAAATACAACTTAACCTATGATTTCTAGTTGTGTCCTCTTTGGAATGCCAAACAAAGTAGTTTGCTTCACAACTAAACAGCATCTCCACAACATGGCAGCGCAACAGCGAGAATAAAAGTCAGCCTTCTTTCTTTGCGTGAACATTTGGGAGGTGTTATGCAAATCTTCCCACATTGTGATGTAGACATGTGGGGTGTGTTCAAACAAGCTTGTGGAAGTGGAAGAGAATCAGCTCTCCCAGAGAAAAGATAAATCAAAAGTGAGATCACTTTAACATCTAAATTTTTCTCCTATACAGAAATTAGGTTACTTTATTGGGTCTCCTGCTTCTCAAACTTCTCTGCTGAGACAAAAACTCTAACACCTCATCATCACCTCATCATCATCATCATCACAAACTGTGCTCAAATTTTTCTCCTTAGCTAGAGACTCTGAAGCTCAGACATTTGCAGACCCATTGCTAGTGGAGTGAAATGTGATGATAATAGGGGCCACGCTGAGGGCTGATAATTTTTTTACTAGTGGGTGCAGGACACTAAAGTTCATTGATGTTAGTATAGCAAAATAAAGTGTGTTATCACCTCTGATCAGCATCTGATATGCCACACCTGTGAAGTGGATGGATTATCTCTCCAAAAGAGAAGTGCTCACTAACACAGATTTTGACAGATTTGTAAACAATATTTGAGAGAAATAGAGCGCTTTGTAAAGTGAGAAAAGGTCTTAGATCTTTGAGTTCAGCTCGTGGAAAACGGGCAAAAAACAAAAGTGTTAGGCTATTAGGGATGATCGGCCCGATACTGAGCTCTTGTACTCATACTGCACTCATTAAAATGCCCCATACCAAACACACGATACCACACAGCACGTGATAAGTGCCATATTCAGACAATGAAACACTGACAACAGAACAACAGACAGCAGAATGAAGTTATTAGAGAATGAAAAATCACAGGTCCCAGGCACCTCAAAAAGAATTCAGGTGGAGAAGGTAAACGTTAAAAGCCTTAGTTATTGGAGATTAAGGTTTTCTAGCATAGGATATTTATACAATGAATATTATGTTAAACATTCAGTATTAACGCCTGTATAGCTGACGGGCGCAGTATGATAAAGCACGCTGAGTGGGATTGAGCTGAGGGCGAGATGCGTAAGCTTGTTGAGTGAAAATACAGTTCATCACTGGAAAGTTTGTAGTTCAGGTCGGATATGTCAAAACAAGTAAGAAACAATGCACAAGTTACTTAACGGGAGAGAGAGAGAGAGAGAGAACACACCGGCACTTCTGTTGTGTGATCTTTGATGTTCACTTTACTTAGCATACATGATTTGGATTAAAACTAAATCGTAAAAAAGACAATTTTATAAGTGGCATTCACTATAAACATTCAATTTATTTTCAGCCTTAGGGCATACATGACTTCTGGTGAAAGTGAACGTAAGCAGCTGTGTAGCTAGGCAGTATGTTACTACTGTCCCTGTCGCTTCTGCAACAGTACAAATACATGCATGCGCTAAGTGCGGTTTTGCTTGTTTGAGTGTTTCTGCATTATATGAGTGGCTTTGGAATATAAATCCCAGCACAAAGAAAGTAATAAAAATCTTGTAAAATATTTAAATGGTCATAATTAGGTGTGAAAATAACCAAATAATATACAGTTAAACCAAAAATTATTCAGAGACCAGATATACATTTTTATTTTTATTTTTTACTAGTAGGTGCAGGACACTATAGTTCATTTATGTAAATGAGGATAGCAAAATAAAAGTAAACTGTGACAAATTATATTCAAAAAATTCTTCAAACAAAGTCTGGGGAAAAATTGGAAGTTCAGGTTTGCATGAAGCTGGCTGGACAGCATACCCAGGAAACTACAGGCAGTCATTAAGGCTAAGGGTGGCATGACTAAGTATTGATAGTTGTGTAAATACTGTCATACTAACAGCTGTCTGAATAATTTTTTGATTGATTAATCCATTACATACCTTTCTATCAAAGTTATCTAACATTATCAAGATGAATTTGCTCTGACACAAGTTTAACTATGAGTTCTTGTCATATTTTATTACCATCTTCTAAACTATAGAGAATAAACTGTTATAATGTGAAATACAACAACAACAACAAATAACAACAACAACAACAACAACCTTTTATTTATAAAGCACATTTAACACATTAAAAATTGATCCAAAGTGCTGTACATAGTTCATAGCAGGACTACACTATTAAAAACAACAATTACAAATTTACAAAAGCTAAAGAATAAAAATGTGTTTTCAGAGTAGATTTAAAATGTCCAATGAAGGAGCAGACCTCACATGATAGGGAGAGCATTCTGTGGCCCAGTCACAGAAAAGGCCCGATCACCCTTTTAATTTGTAGCACTTCGTGAACATTTAAAAGCGAAAGTGATTTGAAGATCTAAGTGACCTAGCAGGACAGTATAGCACAATAAGATCGCAAATATACCTTGGTGCACAGCCAGACAACGCTTTATAAACAAACATAAGGATCTTAAAATCAACTCAAACTTAATGGGAAGCCAGTGAAAGGATGCCAAAACAGGAGAAATATGATCCCTCTTTCTAGACCCAGTCAAAAGTCCTTGCAGCTGCATTTTGAACAATTTTAATCGAGATCAAGATTGAGGAAGACCACAATAAAGAGAGTTGCAAATCTAATCGTGATGTTACAAAAGCATGAATTGCAACTTCTAAGTCTTTGCTTGAAAGAATATTCTTCGACTTTATCGATAGATCTTAAATGGAAAAGCTTCCTCTAATAACCGCGACTTATTTGTTTATCAAAGAATAGTGAAGAGTCAAAGATCACTCCAAGGTTTTGATTTGTTTGCAAAAAATTTTGAGAGAGACCTAACTGTGCTTTCAGAGCAGGAGAGGAATCTGCCTGAGAACCAGAATTTAAACCTCTGTTTTATCCTCATTTAGCTGCAAAAAAATTATTCGGCATCCACCCCTTGATATCATCTACACATTCCAATAACACATCAAATGAAGCAGTGGTGTCGAGCCTTACTGGAAGGTAAAGCTGAGAATCATCTGCATAACAGTGATATGAAATGTTGTACTTCTGAAAAATGAGGGCCAAGGGCAGCTATAAAGGGAAAACAATAAAGGTCCCAAAATAGATCCCTGGGGCACACCAAACAAAATAGGCAGATGACGATGAACAATTTCCCTAAATTTACAGAAAAGTCCTCTTTCCTAGGTAGGAAGCAAACCACTTTAGTACAGTGCCCTTGACACCTACCATATATTCTAGTCATTCAAGAAGAATGTTGTGGTCAATGGTATCAAATGCAGCTCAGGTCCAACAAAACCAGCACAACACAAGAGCTCTGAATCTAGAGCAAGCAAGATATCATTTGTAACCCTCAACAGAGCTGACTCAGTGCTATGTAATGATCTAAAGCCAGATTGGAACATGTCCAAAATATTAAAAGAATTCAAATAAAACTGGAGCTGTGAAAAACTACTTCTCTAAAAGCTTAGAGATGAAATGCAGTTTAGAGATCGGTCGATAGTTACTGCACATTTCTGGATCAAGTTGAGGTTTTTTCAACATAGGTTGTATAATTGCATGTTTAAAACTAGCTGGAACGACACCTTTGGCTAAAGAACTGTTTATGATAGCAGTTACCATATGACTAATGGTAGAAAAACATCCTTAAAAGACGAGCTGGGATAATATCTAGCTTAGAACCAGAACACTTCATAGTAGACATTATATCAGCTAGCTGAGTAGGAGAGACGGGTTTAAAGTTAGACAGACAACTCATAGGACAAGGCAATTGCAAGTGGCATGGTTCGGAAATGTTGAAGGTGTCTGAATAAATTTTGGTTTGACTGTATCTATTTAATAAAATTAAATCAACCAGCTAACATTATACATACTCTTTTGATTTCTGTACCCAATATTTAAAAAAAATTACAAATGCAATAAAAATATCGGTATCGGTACTGTATCGGCAAGTACCAAAAATAAAAGTATTGGTATCAGGCTAGGACTGGAAAAGTGGTATCGGTGCATTCCTAGCGTTATCATTTTGTTCTGGCATAAAACTCTAGATGGCACAGTCTGATAGGTCTAACTCAATCTGACCTAATGACATCATTATCACATGGCACAGCTTGATTGGTTTTCTCCTGTAACAGTAGCCAAAGAGCTCACTTCTCAATATTCAAATACCTGGCTTTTGTCTGCTGTAACAGTCTGCAGCACACTTTAAAACAGCTGAAATCAACATCTAAGATAAGTAAATACTCTTTTAATCCATATCTGTGAATATTTGCGATGGTCTGCCTCATTGAACACAAAAACGAGCAACCATAAAAATTTTAAACTAAGTGTAATGTTAGCAGTTTGCATAGTATGCAGGAGCAAATTATTAAGCATATTAGCAGCAGAATTTAGCATCTGTGTTTATACAGTTTAGAGCATGTAATCGCTCTTGAGGACACAACGATAATAACGGACATGAAACAGGTTAAACTAAATAAGCATTCTTGTGTATGCATTTCAACTGGGGTTCACCATATACATCAGCATAATATCAATGTTCACGCTCGCTTTCTAAGGTCAGTCAAGTCAAGTCGCTTTTATTGTCAATTCTTCCACATGTACAGTACATACAGAGAATTGAAATTGTGTTACTCTCAGCCCCTTGGTGCATACAGATAACACTAACAGTAGAACATTAAATACAGATATAAAGTACAAATATAAAAATAGGTCATGTAAAAGAAAAGATAAGTAAAGCAGTACAAGGCACATGGCAAATAGAGTGCAGATTTAATGATTGTAGTGCAAAGAGCTTATTCACTCTGATTAAAGTGTCAAAATCTCAGAGAGCAGTTCTTTATTTAAACTGACAGAAAAGGTAGTTGAATGATGTCAGTTAAATGCTGAATGAGTTAGTGAGCAGACCAATGTTGCACAAAGTGTCTGGGTGCAGGTCCCAGTGTGTAGTGGGAGCTGGGGGGACTGAGGTTCAGTGGTGCTTGGGGAAAAAGAGGGAGGGGGGGCAAGGTTGGTACAGAGTTCAGCTTCCTGACAGCCTGATGAATTGAGCTGTCCTTTAGTCTGCTGGTCCTTCCTGGAGACTCCGCAGTCTCCTCCTGATGGCAGCAGACTGGAAGAAGCTGTGTGATGGGTGGTGGGATCACCTGCGTGCAGAGGGCTTAAAGGGATAGTTCACCCAAAAATGAAAATTATGTCATTAATGACTCACCCTCATGTCGTCCAAACCCGTGAGACCTCCGTCTCATCTTCGAACACAGTATAAGATATTTTAGATTTAGTCCGAGAGCTTTCTGTTCCTCCATTGAGAATGTATGACGGTATACTGTCCTCGTCCCAGAAAGGTAATAAAAACATCTTCAAAGTAGTCCATGTGACATCAGAGGGTCCGTTAGAATTTTTTGAAGCATCGAAAATACATTTTGGTCCAAAAATATCAAAAACTACTGACTTTATTCAGCATTGACTTCTCTCCGGGTCTGTTATGAGCTGCTTCACAACACTGCAGTTTAGTGATATCCGTTCAGCGAACCAATCACTCAATGTAACCAGATCTTCTTGAACCAGTTCACCAAATCGAACTGAATCGCTTTGAAACGGTTCAGGTCAACAATAAGCATTAATCCACAAATGATTTAAGCTGTTAACTTTTTAACATGGCTGACACTCCCTCTGAGTTCAAATAAACCAATATCCCGGAGTAATTCATTTACTCAAACAGTACACTGACTGAACTGCTGACCGAGCCAGATAACGAGCGAAACATTGACTTCGTCTCGAGTCAAGAACCGGTTCTGTCGGACGCCCGTTTCGAGAACCGAGGAGCTGATGATACTGTGCATGCGTGATTCAGCGGAAGCAGACTGACTACAAGCGCTCCTGAACCGAGCTGGTTCTTTTGGTGATTGATTCTGAACTGATTCTGTGCTAATGTTATGAGCGGGTAAACCGAAGGCTTGAATCAAGGGCAACATCGCCAATGAAGTCATTACGCTTGACAAAAGAACTGGTGAACCGTTTTCCGCAATCGGTTTATTGAATCAGCTGTCCAAAAGAACCGGTTCGCGGAAAAGAACAGAACTTCCCATCACTACGGTGATCTGAAAACCGATGAACGGTTCTTGACTCAAGTCAAGTCAAGTCCACTTTATTGTCACATCACCACAGCACATGTGCCTTGGTGAGTGAAATTCTTGGGAGCGTGCACCAGAAATTGCAGAAACAGTTAACATATAACCATACAGACTTCAACAGGGAAAATATCAATATGCACATACATATAGTCAGTACACACAGTGTACTATTGGACATACTACAGTTAGCACTACATTTTACGCATAATATGTACATACATACAGTTAGCACTACATTATACATTATACACAGAATGTACACATTCTACATTATGTAGACATATATCAGCATGAAAATATGCTAAGGTGCAACAGAGTGTGCGTGGGCTGGATACAGAAATGTTATGGATGTGCAATGGATGGAATCCAGTGGTAGCAGGTACATTATTGTATTAAATAGTTGGTGTTGAACTGTTAAAGTTAAAGTGCAGTGTGTGGCATACCATATTTTGGAGTATGCTGTAGGGTGTATTAGTTCAGACTGTTCATAAGTCAGATAGCCTGAGGGAAAAAGCTATCCCTCAGTCGGCTAGTGCGGATCGGATGCTGCTGGAGACGTCTTCCTGAGGGCAGCAGAGAGAGCAGTCTGTGGGAAGGATGGCTGGTCACTGATGATCCTCCGGGACTCTTATACACGCCTTGGGTAGATGTCCTGAGGGAGGGAAGCTCACCTCCAACAATGTGGCTGGCAGTTCGCTGCACCCTTTTCAGAGCTTTGCGGTTGCCAGCGGTGCTGTTTCCAAACCAGGCAGTGATGCAGCCCGCCAGGATGCTCTCTATAGTGCAAGTGTAGAATGATCTGAGGATGCTGGGAGCTCATTCCAAACTTCCTCAGCCGTCTCAGGAAGAAGAGGCTGATGTGCCTTCTTCAGCACTGCATCAGTGTGTGTAGACCAGGTGAGATCTTCACTGATGTAACACCTAGGAACTTGAAGCTGCTACCCGCTCCACAGGTGTCTTGTCGATGGTGATGGGTGTGTTTCTCTGCTCTGTCTCCTGAAATCCACCACCAGCTCCTTGGTCTTGTCGATGTTGAGTGAGAGGGTGGTTCTCCTGACACCATTTAGTCAGGGTGCTCCACCTCCCTCCTGTAGGCCGTCTCATCGTTGTCGGGTGATCAGGCCTATCACCGTGTGTCATCAGCGAATTTGATGATGACGTTGGAGCTGTGTGTGGCTGTACAGTCATGTGTACAGGGAGTACAGGAGCGGGCTGAGGACACAGCCCTGAGGAGCACCAGTGTTGAGGGTCAGCGGGATGAAGTGTTGTTGCCCATTCTGACCACCTGGCTTCTGCCTGTTAGGAAGTCCAGGATCCAGCTGCACAGAGATCTGTTTAGTCCCAGAGTCTGGAGCTTCACGCAACAAGTGTGGCAGGCACTATGGTGTTAAATGCTGAGCTGTAGTCCACAAACAGCATTCTCACATGGTGTTCTTATTTTCCAGGTGGGAGAGCAGTGGTAGGGTGAAAGCAATAGCATCGCCTGTAGAACGGTTTGCTACGATATGCAAATTGTAGCGGATCCAGTGAGGCAGGCAGCACAGAGCAGATGTAGTCTCTGACGAAGTCTCTCAAAACACTTACTGAAGATGGGTGTGAGAGCAACAGGCCTCCAGTCATTCCGACGATGTGGATTTTATTTCTTTGGTATGGGCACAATGGTGGATTTTTGAAGCACGAGGGAACATAGGGAACCACAGAGAACGAGTCAATGTTCTAACGTATCTGGCTGGTCAGCAGTTCAGTCAGTGTACTGTTTGAATAAATGAATTACCGGATATTGGTTTATTTGAACTCAAAGGAGTGTCAGCCATGTTAAAAAGTTAACAGCTTAAGTCATTTGTGGATTAATGCTTATTGTTGATCGCCGAACCATTTCAAACGATTCAGTTCGGATTTGGTGAACTGGTTCAAGAAGATCCGGTTACATCGAGTGATTCGCTACGAATCGGATATCACTAAACTGTAGTGCTGTGAACGCTCATAACAGACCCGAGAGAAGTCAATGCTGAATAAAGTCATAGTTTTTGATATTTTTGGACCAAAATGTATTTTCGATGCTTTCAAAAATTCTAACGGACCCTGATGTCACATGGACTACTTTGAAGATGTTTTTATTACCTTTCTGGACCGGGACAGTATACTGCTACATACATTCTCAATGGAGGAACAGAAAGCTCTCGGACTAAATCTAAAATATCTTATAGTCATCGCTCTGGAGTGAACGCTGCGGTTTGACTGCCGCTGCTCTTTGGGTCCCTTAAGTTGTAATTTTAATATAGTTTTACAGATTTATCTTCATGGATTAGTGACTCTTAAATGTGCGCAAATTTATGTCATACTTCACATTGGATTGGATTGCTTAAAGGAGATTAACATCTGCTACTCACCGTGACATGAATCTAGGCCGTATGCTTTATTGTGAACATCATCGTGGGACCGGCGGTGGGAATTTAAGTGCTAATTTCTGGAGGATACGGTGAGAATGATCTGTTCCTGCTGCTTCTTTTGCCCTTTGGAATTTTACTACCTGTCCTCGCCACTCTAACAGAGATCTCTTTGTTTCTCTGATATGGTCCGATCTTACTCATTTTCGAGTTGCGGAGTATGAACTCCTCGGATCGCTTGTCAGATGGAATATACAATCATTGCACTGGACTTGGAATGCGCCCTTATATTCATCGAGGGTCAAAGCGTCGATATTTTGCAGCCGGCATGACTGATCAGTCTGATAACAACGCTGAAATACCAGTCATCTGGTCATCATACCGCGCCACCAGCTGGCACAGTAGTTTGAAGCGGAACATGGCAACATCTGCATACTAAAACGTACATCTCTTCCTCAGGAAAATATGGATAGCATCAACATTAAAATGGTCTTATTAATACTGCTCAATAGTGAACAAGTCTTTTATTCTCAATAACTTTTTTACATCACAACCTTGGACTTTTATTTATCACTGAGACGTGGGTAAATCCTGGTGAACAAATGGCCTTGGGGATCGGACACCACCAGGCTGCAACTTTCTAAATTCCCCACCTAACTTCAGGAGGAGGCGGTGTTGCTACTGTTTTAAGAACTCTTTTAAATGTAAAAGGCTGCCTATGGATACGTATTCCAGCTTTGAGGCCCAGCTGTTAAAAATTGAAATGATGATCCCTGTTTTCAGTGCTCTTGTTTACAGACCTCCTAAATTTAATAAGGATTTCATACAACAATTTTCGATTTCCTCTCTGGACTGGTATCTCGTGGTGACAGACTCCTTATTATTGGGGACTTTAATATCCATGTATGCTGTCCATCAAAACCTTTGTAAATGATTTTCTTTGCTCACTGAGTCATTAAACCTTGTACAATATGTTACTGATCCTACTCACATACAAGGGTCACACTTTAGACCTTGTATTTTCATATGGTTTCTCTGTGTTTAATTTGGAGATTCTAGATTCGAATTTCTGACCATTATTTCATAATATTTGAGTCTGTGTTTACCTGTCCCACTCTACATAGCCGTCTGCCTTCATGTAAATTAAGGTCTATCCACTCGTCTACTGCAATCTTTTTCAGAATTCTATCAAATGCATTTTTCGAATGATGTATCAATTGGGCTTGATACAGAATCTTTGGTAGAAGCTTTAATGAGTCTTGTACATTCACACTTGATAATGTTGCTCCATTTAAGTTCAGGAGGATTAAGAGTGTCTCTCAGCCTTGGTTAAATGATGAAACTCGGCCTCTCAGGCAAGAGTGCAGAATAGCTGAGCTAAAATGGAAACAAGATAAGCTTCAAGTCTCTTATGGCATCCTAAAAGAATGTTTGACAACTTATCAGAGAGCTGTTAAGGATGCAAAAGCCAACTATTTTTCTACAGTGATCTCTGAAAATGCAAATAGACCTAAAGTTTTGTTTAAGACAATTAATTGGTTTTAAATCCAACAGAAAACTTGTTCTGGAAGCTTCAAAAGAGAACTGTGAATTATTTCTACCTCTTTTACTCATAAAATTGAGCAAATCAAATGTGGAATTATATCTGTTCCATTTGATCAACCTCAAACTACTCCAGTTACCAGTTCTCTGACTAATTTCGAACTAGTTACATCAGGAACAAATAGCAGACATAGTCGCTAAGCTGAAATGTTCAAGCTATAAGCTGGATTCACTTCCTACACGCCTCTTTTAAAGAAGTTTTTATGACACTTAATGCCACTGTGACAGCTATAGTCACAGCTCATTAGCAAGTGGCATTGTGCCCAGTAGCTTTAAGCATGCTAATTATACATCCCCTTTTGAAAGAAAGCTTATCTGGATCCGCAATACATGATAATTACAGACCGATCTCCAAATTGCCTTTTATGTCAAAGATTTTGAGAGAGTCGCCTACTCTCAGCTCTACTCCTATTTAAATGCATTTAATATTTTGATACATTTCAGTCTGGTTTCGAGATGTTTGCACAGCACTGAATCTGCATTACTTAGGGTCAAAACGATATCTTATTATCTATGGATTCAGGTTCAGCCAGTGGTCCTAGTTTTGTTAGATCTCAGTGCTCGTTTGATACAATTGATCATGATATTCTTCTGAAACGCTTAGAATGCATGGTGGGCATTCATGGGACAACCCTTCAGTGGTTTTCTTCCTATTTAAAAGAAAGGACTTTTTCTGTGAACTTGGCCAATTTCTCTTCTGCTTCGCTCATTTAAAATGTGGTGTCCCTCAGGGGTCAATTTTGGGACCCCTGTTATTTTCATGTACATGCTTCCCCTGAGTTCCATCTTTCAGAAGTATAGTATATCCTATCACTGCTATGCCATCGAATTCCCAATTTATTTTCCGTGAGTATGACAAGAACGCGCATCTAACAATGCATTAAATTGTTTTAAAGATATAAAACAGTGGCTGGCAAATAACTTTTACAATTAAATGAGAGCAAAACGGAAGTCCTGATTCTTGGATCCTCCCCTGTCCAGTCAACCTGGACTAGTTCTAACTAGGCCCGCTAGCATCGAACATACAAGACCCTGTGAGGAACCTGGAGTAATTTTTGACTCTCCCTTCTTTCAACAAGCAGATTAGTGCCGATTGTAAAAGCAGTTTTACCAACTGAGACAAATTGCTAAAATTAAATCTTTGCTTTCCTTCTAACTTGGAAATTGTAATCCATTCATTTATTACATCTAGGTTAGATTATTGTAATTCATTGTACAGTGGCTTGCCCCAAAATGCATTATCGTCTACAACTTGTTCAGAATGCTTCAGCCAGACTGTTACTTGGATTAAGGAAAAGGGATCACATTACCCCAGCTGAGAAACTTACACTGGCTCCGTCAAATTTAGGGTGGATTTCAAAATTTTGATGTTTGTTTATAAAGCATTATCTGGCCTCGCTCCCAAGTACATCAGTGATCTTTTACATCTTACCATCTCGATTAGAGCACTAAGGTCCTCTGACCAACTGTTACTGATGGTTCCTTGCCTGCGCTATAAATCTAAGGGTGATCACGCTTTTTTGTGAGGGGTCCGAAATTGTGGAATAGTCTTCCTCTCTATGTGAGGTCATCTTCATCTTTAGCCATTTTTAAGTCATCCTTGAAGACATATCTGTTCTCTGTAGCCTTTGAATAGATTATAAATTATGTGTTGATGTTGATAGAATTATGTGTTGTTGTTTTTTGTTTTTTTAACTGTTTTTAAAAAATTTTATTCATTTGTAAAGCACTTTGGCTCAACCTCTGTTGTTTTTAAATGTGCTATATAAATAAAGGTTGACTTGACTTGACTTGACTTATACTGTGTTCAAGATAGACGGAGGTCTCACGGGTTTGGAACGACATGAGGGTGAGTCATTAATGACATTAATTTTCATTTTGGGTGAACTATCCCTTTAAGGGTGAGATGGGTACAAATCGTAAATGTCATGGAGGAAGGGGAGGGAGACACCAACGATCTTCTCAGCTGCTCTCACTAGCGTGAAGGGTCTTCCCGGCAGGACGCGCAGCGTTGCAGCCATACCACAGTGATGCAGCTAGTCGGATGCTAGGGATGGTGCCTCTGTAGAAGGTGCACATAATGGGGCTCTGCTTTTCTCAGTTTCTCAGTAGAGACGCTGCTGTGCTTTCTTGGCCAGTGCTGCGATGTTGTCAGTCGAGAGAGATCCTCTGTGATGGGCACACCCAGGAACTTGGTGCTGCTTACCCTCTCCACAGTCGCACCGTTGATGGTCAGATTAACATGCTGAGTGTGCACTCTCATGAAGTCAACAACAATCTCCTTCATCATCTCCATATTCAGAGAGATTGTTGTCACTGCACCACCGCCAGGTGGCTCACCTCGCTCCTGTAGTTTGTCTCATCTCTGTTCTAATGAGACCCACCACAGTCATGTCATCTGCAAACTTAATCAAAGAGGTTAGGAGTTGTTTGATGGTGTGCAGTCATGGGTTAGCAGAGTGAAGAGGAGGGGCTCAGTCATAGTCATAGTCATTGAAGCAGGATGGAGACGGTTCTTTGGGACTGGAATGATGTTGGTAGCTTTGAAGCATATGGGAAAAACAGCCTGACTAAGCGAGATGTTGAAAATGTCTGTGAAGACATCAGTGAGTTCCACTGCACAGTCTCTCAGTACATGCCCAGGAATTTGCTGTCAGAACCCAGAGCTTTGCGGCATTGATCCTGCTGAATGATCTCCTCACGCTGTCTGGGGTCAGTGTCATCACCTGTCACCGGGAGGAGGTGGAGTCTCCTGTACAGTGGTGCCTTTTGTTCCTCAAAGCAAGCAGAAGGCTGCTCAGCCTGTTCACAGGGAGATGGTGCTGTCACAGGTCCATGGTGGGGCTTGTAGTCCATAATGGTCTGTATCCCCTGCCACAGGCTCGAGTGTCTCTGCTTTCGCTGAAATGATGGGCTATCTTCCTGAGTACTGGAGTACTGTCTCTTTATTCTCTTGTGACTGTTACATCATCAATACACTTGTTGATGTAGGCAGTGACAGTCTCGAGTACTCATGGAGGTCTGTGGTGTTATTGCATATGGCAGCCTTCTTAAAACATATTCCAGTCAGTGGTGTCAAAATAGTTTTGAAGAGCCTCTGACAACCCTTCCACTACATTTGATTTGTGTGTTAACTGGTTTGGTACTTTAACAAGTGGTCTGTATGCAGGCATTAGCATGACAGTGATGTGGTTTGTGGCACCAAGGTGGGGAAGGGGAGGGCTTTGTAAGGTCCCTCTGGGTGGTGTAAACAAAGTCCAAAGTGTTTTACCTTATGTTGGAAAGTTAATGTGTTGGTGTATTTTGGAAACACACTCTTTAAATCTGCCGGGTTGAAATCCCAGCTAAGATGAGAAAAGCATCAGGGTGGGCTGTCTGCTGCTCACTGATTTGCTGGTACAGTTCATTTAGTGCCTCACCCTGTTGTTGTTGTTGAGCTGGGAGGAATGTATACAGCAACAAGCAGAATGGCTGAATATTCCCTTTGGCAGATAGAATGGGTGGCATTTAATAATCATAAACTCCACTCAGGGGTGAGCAGTGTTTGCAGATCACAACAGCATCGGGCACCATGCATAACTTATGTAAACACAAAGCCCGCCCGCGGATTTACCTCCAGCAATGAGGACTCTGTCCACTTGATAGCATGTCAGCTGATCGAGCTGAATAGCGAGTCTGGAAGCTGTTGCTGAGCCATGTTTCCGGAACACAAAAACACAACAGTCTTTACAGTCCTCTGAGTTGAGCATATACAACGTAGTCCAGTTTATTGTCCAAAAGTACTTTGCCAGTACGATGGTGGGGATAGCTGGCTTGTGTGGGTTAGCTGTTAGCCTAGCTCAGATAACTCAGCTTCACCCTCTTCTGCCTCCTATCATGCCACTTGTGGTGCCTCCGCTGTGGGCGAGATGCAGCAGTGGGTGTCAGTGAGGTGAAGGCCTCGAGCAGACCCAGATCCTGCAGCTCTTGGCGTGTGAGGAGTTTAACTCTAAAAGATGGTTCTGCTGAGTTCGAGCAAACTCATGACTGTATGTGCACTTAAAGACAGGTAGACCCGAGGAAGACATACAATTATTACTAAATTATGATATTTGCTCAGGTAGATGCTGGAGTCTTCTATCGGATTCAGCATATATCCATTTTGTAAATTGAATACATGAACGTAGTGCACATCTAATTAGAGTTAAGCCAGTCGGATTGTATCCCAGGCTCACACAGTCGTGAGCCACTATTGTTAAGCTGGTCGTGTGGTAGCCCAGGCTCACATAGATATACATTCAATTCACATGGCTCTTTGGAGTAGCAGAGTAATCGTATGTCTTGGCGAAGATCTGCTTTGTTGGGGGTGTCTTGTTTTTCCTTGTCTGTTCATCTTCATGTGTGTGGATGCATGCATGTCCACTGATCCAAGCAGTTTATCCCTTATATTCAGTGGCATGCATATATTGGCTTGTATTGTATTGTGTCGTGTCTCCTGCTTTGTTGGGGGTTATTCATATGTGTTATATGTGCAGCAGAAGTATTTTCTACATGCTCACAGCCACAGCCTAATTAGCACAGGTGAGCACACTTAAGTTAACAACACTAGGGTATAAATACAGCTGACTCACATCTCTCCATTGGCGGTTTATCAGCATCCCCTCCACCCCATCTCCTCCACTTAGAGTTCATATTACACTTTTTATATGGGGGGGTACTCTAGGTTGGGCCATTCTCGAGCTTCGAGCCCTTCCCGGACAGCATGCCAAATATGCATTATAATACTTCAGCTAATTATATGTAAGTGTGAACTGCAGTGAATTTTAGTAAGATTGTGTTTTCCTTTACCAAGAAAGTGGCAAGATAAAAAACACTAATTTCTGTTTCAAACTTTCACATAGCATCTTTAGGTTATAAATAACATTAAAAATTCAAATACAGATTTTGATTTTCAAAGATTTATTATAAAATTTTATACTATTTTTCCCAAAATGCAATCAAATCCATGACACATTATATATATTTTTTCAAAATGCAGTAAATCCAATTAATCAATATAAAAGTTATTTTTTTATATTGAAACTGTTGAAAATACACAACATAGTTAATCCACATATGACAGCCCCTGAACTTGGTAAATACTAGTCTTATATGCAGGCACTGGATTAAAATACATTCAATCAGTCATCGCTCCCAAAATGTATTCAACCAGTCATCTTGTTAATGCTATAAATTGATTACAGCAATAAAAGAACATTTCATCATGAACATAAACAACATCACATTAGACCACAGAAATTCCAAAATGACATCTCCCTTACATTTAACTTTGCCATGTTACATTCATTTATTTGACTAGTGCTATCGCTGTATTAACAAAACATAAATGGCATTAATAAAAACACTTACACTGACAAAGCTCACAATATCAAGCGTTCATAATTGAATGCGACTCAATCTATGATTATGAGCATAATGTTGCATAGCTTGTCAGTGATCTATGGCTCTGTGTATCCATCTAAAAGCATGTGATGGAGATTTACTGTTAATCTCAGAACCAGCTTTTTCTTGACGAATTATGCATGACAATTACATGGATTGCTATTGAGCCCTAAATTTGTTTGTTGATCACAAAGTACAAAGTAGATTAGAGGAAAACTAGGATGCCAGGTTTATTCAAAGGGCTACCATTACTGTCAAAGTGCGTGGAATAGTGTGCTGTAATTGGTTTAGTGGATATATCGCATTCTGCAGAAAAGGGGACTGGCATTTGTTGTGGTATGGAAAAAAAGGGAGAAAACATGACAGAATAACTCAAGCTGTGGTATGGAAAAAGGAGAAAACATGACAGAATAACTCACAGATACCATTTGGTGTAAAATTAAAATGGTCTTTTCCAATACCGACCATGAATCAAACTGATTTTGAGGAAACTTTTTTTAATGGTTAATCCTCGCATTTGAATCAAACTGATTAAATTCTGAACATTGTCATGTTAACTTACTTCCATCCCTCGAGAGTTCTCATGACAGGAATACAGAGTTTCTGGCATGAAAGTTTCCAGAAGCCAGTCAATAGGTCTAACTCAGTCTGACCAATGACATTGTTTCACATGCTACAGCGATTGGTTTCTCCTGTATCAGAAGTCAATCACTTCTACTTCCATTATTAAACTGTATTGGCTTTCTGTTGTAGGTCCCTCCACCTTCCCCAGCTCCACCTGTATAGATCAAGCTATGAGGTGATTCATGTTGCTACTGTAGGTTATTCATATGTCAGCAGTGTCATACAGATCTATTCCACCAATGACAAATATATTATTATTGTCATGTACATTACCATGCCAATCCCTACAGAGAGTTGTCATACATGTAATTGATATATATATATATATATATATATATATATATATATATATATATATATATATTTGTCACTAGGAAGGCTGAACAAAGAGGCCTCAGTTGGAATGTGACATGATGCTTTGATGGCATGGCAAGACACTTCTACTACAACAACTCTTCCAGCTTAACATCCAATCATAACTCTTTCTCTCACCAGCGCATTTTATAGCGTGTGCCCAGATTCAACATGTTAATCGGGTTGAGTTCCGCTAGTGGATCAGACCAAATAAAGTACTCCACAGATGCCAAACAGAAGACCAAGGTTGACCAGACTTGATGTTCCCGATCTAAGACATTTCCTTTAGAAAATGACTTAAGATGTTCAAGATTTATAATGTATGTAAAACTCCTTTTTCTAAAATGTTTCTCAAAGGATGTTTTTAACGCTAGATGTTTCCAGATCAAGCAGATATTTTAGTAGATGTTCCCAAGTATCCCTCCTCCCACCCCCACCAATACTATTACCAGCCCAAACAGCAAACAAAAATTAATAACAATCCACCATTTAAACTGTTCCCTGATACACATACATCTCAGAGTTGGTCTAGGTTGATGTCGCAATCTGACATTTGGAAGACCTTTTTGCTCATCTGTAATACAATCCTCTAAGGATGCTTTTCTAAATAGACGCTTAGAAAATGTCTTAAGATGCTTTGTGATTTAGAATGAGTGTAAAACTGACACCTTGATGTTATAAGATGTTTATATAAAGTAGATGCTTGCAGATGAAGGCCTTTTAACGACATCTTGCTTTTTGAGCTAGTAATGAGAGGTTAAACCTTTAATGTGCAGAATGCAGTATGAGACAAAAATCATATTAGCAAGTGTGAATTACCTAGCTTCATTTGATATTTAGCTTGGGTATAGGTAGCTCATAGAATAATATATTATTAAGGGATAATTATATATACATATATATCTATATATAATATAAAAGATATATTTATATATATATATATTATTGATATAATTGTTTAATAAAATATATCGTGATGTATATTTATTATGTATATATAAATACACACATGCATGTATATATTTAAGAAGAATATGTTATGTTTATATATTAAATATATTTATATATAATATAAAATATAAGAATATAAATATATAAATGTATATACATGAAATATTTTCTAAATATATAATTTATGTGTATTTATATATACATAATAAATATACCTGACACATACATATATTATGTAAACAAAACTTTATTTGATGTGATAATCGTGATAATCATTTGACAGCCTAATATATATATATATATATATCATATATATATATATATATATTAGGGCTTTGCATAGACTAGTCGAGTAGTCGAGTGATGACTACTTCAACCACTAGTCGAGCGCTGTGGAACAATCGACTACTCGAGCATGCATTAACCATAATGCATGCACAGAGTTCAAGTACGACTGAATTTTAGGATTACAATATTGCGTGTAGCTGTTACTTTCTATGACTTTATCTATGTTGCATGTAAAATTTAAATATGTAATGTAATAATTAGGGTGTGCCCGAGCGAATACTGTATTCAGAATGGCACGAAGAATGGCTTCAAAAGCGAATAACGGACAAGGAATAATTCTGCCTGAATATTCAGCTGAGGCTGGCAACTCTGCTTTTGCTAGATAACAGTTGAACTAGTGGATCAGCAATATTATACACAGACCACTAAAGTAATGTTATAGAGTGTGAAGTTGAATGTAAACTTTATGAATGAAAAGAAGCGCAAATCAAACAACGCATTGTTTGCCTCTCGTCATCTCTCATAAATCAGAGTTTGGCATGAGTAATATCACCTATAATAATACATCATACACTTTCTATTATTGTATATATTTAAAAGGCAAAGATTTAAACCTTAGGCTACGATCTGATCACAGGATGAATCGAATAAGCACAGCGCTCACCAATCAAACAGCCACATTGCACGTCTCAGTCTTTCAAAAACAAACCAGTTCTCTCGCCTTATAATCAACTTAGATACAGATACAGTTTCTACTTGGCCTACATGTTTGCATCTTTATCTTTTGCTGGTTTTGAGTGGCAGGCACAACACATTTGTTTAGTGAAGTTCAAAAAAACTTCGCTTAAAGAGTTCTGCGTAATGAAAATTGCATTGAATTAATTCAGTTGTGTTCAAATGATCACTAAACATTTGTCATGACATCTCTCTGCTTTCATGATAAATATTATTTTAGAAATTAATAATTATTTTAGTTTAACATTGCATACTTGTTCAGTGATAACTATGAAAAAGATAGTCATAACGGTCTTATCAAGTAACTACTAGCGTTCCACCAGGTTTGATCCGAATGCAGATATGAATAATTTGATGATTGTTACAGATACAAATACTGTTACATCAAAATGTAAATATTTAATGTCATAATTATAAAGTTTTGACAATTTACATATGTAATTGTTGCATTAGGCTATGAATTAATAAGCGCTTTATTGATAAGAACTATTTAATGTCTTTCATTTACAGTAGCATGAACCACGAGTAGTCGAGTAACTCAGTATTTTAAAATAAGAAATCGACTAGCAGAAATCAGTAGTCGTGCAACCCCTAATATATATATATATATATATATATATATATATATATATATATATATATATATATATATATATATATATATATAATGATATATATGTATGTACTTTTTTTTAAATCAGATCTCCAACACAGAGAGATATATCCAGACACATTAACACATTAAAAATATAATTGCATTAACACCAGATATGAGGTCAAAGCAAACAGGGTTTCCAGAAACCTACAAGTAATTTTGTTTATTTGAATCCTTATTAGCCTTCTACTATTTTAAAGGGCTACTGAGGAAATCTTAAACATATTGGTGCTTAACACACAGTTTGTTTATTGAACATTTAAACATGTCATCTGTAAGGCAACAGGTCAATTTAGCTCAAAGGGAATCATTTAAGATTTTAAAGGGAATTTGAACACAATCACTGTTTTCTGACTGATCACTGAAATGGCCAGATTTGTTGAACAAACCGTATAACATCAACTCTGCAATGGATATTAATATCCAAAGTATAGTGAAAACACTATTAATTAGCCCAGTAACAAGATCGCGTTTAAGACATTAACTTGTAAGCACAAAACACAAGATACTTCTCTTTTCAATATGAATAAGGCTTTATTAGATAAATCTAAGATATATAAACTAATCAACACATAAGCACCGACTCACATTCACACAAGTTAAGGTTAAATTATATTAGACACACCAGTTCAGCTTAGTCTGGAGATGCGTTACTTGTGATGCCTGTGTAGGGGTTCCCTTTGTTGTCGTTGAAAGGGGTTTCGAGGTTGCTGATTGCTGGAAGTTCAGTAGTCGTGCGTGGCGTCTTGGGAAGCCGTGGTTGGCGTTGTGCTGAGCGATCTGGAGTTGTAGGCTGGTTGAAGTTTCAGACGGACATCGAGTCAGACTCGGAGACAGCGTACAAAACTTAACTCAGAACACGAAACTCTCAAGCGGGAAAGAAAAGAAACTAAAGTAAAAAAAAAAACAGAAGTAAATTTTGACGAGACTAGGTGGTGTTTCTTCTCATGAGTGGCTAAGAGCAGCGGCGTGCAGGCGAAGCACGCTGGAATGGACTCAAAGAATGCTAAAAGTGATGACTAAAAGCAGCAGTTGAAAAGACAGCTATATAAGACATAGCAACTATAAAAGACAGTTTCTCTGCTTTTCTTTGACATAAGGATGTTCTGTGGAGACCAGAGTTAAAGGTCCCCTTAGGAATTTCAGTCTGGTTCTGCTAGGTGGGGAAGTCAATCCAACGATCTTGTTTACTCTCATGGGTTTACATGTGATGGTCAGGCTGTGCATCTCTTTGACCATCAATCTTGATTACTTGCCCCAAATTTGACAATCTCTTTTCGAATTGAAATTGTCAATAATTGTTCTAATGGTGTTAATGTTGAAAGCTGTTCTGTGAAAGAGTTGGTTGGTTAGTGGACTTGCTTCTGACTTGTTGCATTAGGAATTGATTTACAACATCCTGTTGCCTTTCTGAGGAATTGCTCCTCATGTTTCAAACCATGGTCCTGATCGAATCTTTAATTTGTCTGGTTCAGGTCTGATACGCTACATCCTTTCTCGACACAAAAATCACTTAACATTAGAAATTATGAAGTGGATCCATAGAAGATAAACTGACATTTTTGTATAAACTTCAGGTCATTTATGACTATTACACACTTTTGGCTCACCAACCAAACCAAAGGACCTCCTGAATCCCCTGTGAAGAAACACAGATCACCACATGACTGAAGTGATACTTCTAACTACTGATGGTCTCAAATTGACAATCTTGTTTTGTTCTGTCTCAGATTACTCACCTTTACCTCTTAACGCTCCAGTTTCATCTGTATACCAGTGACTGCTCCTTTGTTTCCTGCTCCTGTTGTAAAGGTGATCATCTTAAGATTACATTTCCTACTTTTGGGAGACAGTCAGATGACATGGACCCCTTGCTCTATCTAACTTCGATGTCAGGATTTCTCGCGTTACATCCTCTTACTAATGCTGACATCCTGGCCACTTTCCTGCACTGTCCTTGTCAGGTCTGTCGGGACTGGTGGGAAGTTGCACTATCCTCAATCAACCATGGGAAGAGTTTGAAGCTGCTTTCCTCTCTGCTTTCCTCTCAGAGGATTATGAAGAGCAGCTGGCTGAAATGGTAAGGACAAGAACACAGGGAGAAAGAGAGAGCATTAGAGACTTTGCATTTACATACAGAGCTCTCTACAAAGGTGAAAGGCCACCTTGATCGACAGTGAATTGGTGAAAATGATTTAAAATAAATATGAACCCCTGTCTTGCAAGCCAGATTCGCGAGTCGGGTGAACACAGTCAATGAACTTGTGAAATTGGGCCAACAGCTGGAAAAAGACTACGAACAACAACTGCAATAGGAAAACATGTGAGTTCTAGCAACCCCTATCCATGCCTCAAAGACCTATTTCCAACCGCCGGCAGAGAAGCCTTTAGTGCAATGCTGCGATGTAAAGCCATCACTCACCTGGCAGCTGTCCTCACTTTGTCTCTTCTCGGTCCCAGTCACCTCAGTCCACCAGCCAACACCTTTCCTCTAATAGCAAGTGGACAACATTTCCAGCTTCTAAAGGTACTGGCCCACCTGGCAATGCGCTCTGTGTCTGCCACCTTTCCCACAACTCACCAACAACTGGTAAGAAACCACCACCTACTGAAAATGTTCCACAACAGTTAGTGATACCACTCTGCAATGGTACCTGGAAGGGAAAAGCCATTGTTGATACTGGGGCTAGCTACACCCTTCTACATGAGAATCTCTGAAAGGAACTCACTTCACAAAAACTCCATCCATGGACCCAGGGTCCACTCTACCTCGCCAATGGGAAGCAGAAATTCCTTTAGATTGGATAAACATGCCAATCACCCTACATCAAAATGTATTCACCACATCTGCTGTTGTTCTATCAGCCAAAGCCCTGGCCTATGCAGTCGTAGTTAGGACTGGACTTTATCTTCTCCAGTGGCTTCAGATCAATGATGGCAGATCAAAAGTATTCATTTCAGTCCAATCCTAAAGAGTATTATCCTTTCCAGCCAACAAATGCCAGTGTACCAGTTATCAGCTCCCAACATCCAAAGGGAAAGATGGGAAATAAAACCCCAACAGCCTCTCTTTACTATCTTCTGGTTCTCCTCCTCAACTTAACATGTTTCAACCAACCTACCTGGTTGAGAAGACACTAATTGACACTGCTGTACAGGCTAGCCTCTACCTCGAAGGCAAGCAACAGTTATGGCAGATCCTCAGTCAAACCCTCAAGTTTGTACCCTTCGCCTGGGACGTACTGAAGTTACACAGCATCACATATATACTACCCACCGTACCTATAAAACAAAGACCGTACGCCAACACCTGCCAAACAAGCTGTCATTACAGAGCAACTGGAAGAGATCTTGACTGCGGCATCATAGAACCATCACATTCTGGATGGGCCTCACCTGTCGCCTTGGTCCCTAAAAAAGACTGGAAGCCTTAGGTTTTGTGTGGACTACAGGAAAGTTAATGCCATTACAGAGAATGATGCTTACCCTTTACCCAACATCACTGAGATCTGGAGTGACCATCTTTTCCACCATTGACCTTAACAGTGGCTACTGGCAGGTGAACATGTATCAAGAAAGTAAACCAAAACTGCTTTCACAACACCATCAGGACTGTTTCAGTTTAATGTTATGCCGCTTAAGGTTAAAAATGCCCCAGCAACCTTCCAAGACTAATGGAGAATGTTCTAGGAGAATTATGGAAACATCTGCTTTGTCTACATTGACAACATAATTATTTACTCACCATCTGAGCCCAGCACTTCTCCGACCTCCAGGCTGTTCTTTACAAACTGCAAATAGCTGGCCTCACCATTAATTAAAAAAAGCAAGTTCTGTCTTCAGGAGATAACCTTTCTGTGACATGTTGTCAACGTCCAAGGCATAGCTGCAGACCAAGTAAAGTGGAGGCTATACAGGAATACCCTGTGCCCACCAAAATCAAGGAGGTCCAGGCTCCTGGGGTTAGCGAGTGGTACCACGGTTTGACCAAACTTCTCCAGGATTGCTGAACCCATCAATGCACTGAAAAAAAGGATGTTCATTCCTCTGGTCACAACAATGTCAGCAAGCCTTTGAACATTTTAAATGCTGTCTAACCTCTCCTCCCATTCTTGGCCATCCGACCTTCAATTGCCTTTACTGTTACACGGATGCCAGTGACACTGGTTTGGGTGCCGTCATGACCCAGCCATAGGAACAGGGTTTGGAACAAGTTATTGCTTATGCCAGCAGAACCCTGAAGAAAGCAGAGACCATTACCAGCCACCGAAAAGAGTGTTTGGTTATAATTTGGGCTCTGGAAAAATAGCAGCACTACCTAGAGCACAAATTGTTCACTGTCATCACAGACCACTCAGCTTTACAATGGGTAATTTCTTCCAGAAAACCATGAGTCGCCTCTATCCGTGGGCCTCTAGCACTTCAGAGATTTGATTTTATCATTGAATATCGCAAAGGAAAAACTAAATATGGCACCTGATGCTCTGTCTCGATTCGCACTCAGTTGTAACCTGTACACCAACCAACACCAGCAGGAGAATGCTGATCTTCCCGCATGTCTCCAGCCACAATCTGGGAGGAACAGCACAAAGACCCTCACATCATCAACACACTTCAAGCACTTGCAGAAAATGATTCCCCTAAAAGATCAGTATGAGATGGTGGAAGATAAACTCTATCACAAACTCACCTGCAACAATCAAGTTCATTACAGAGTGTACATTCCTAATCAGCCTTGGTGTCGCCATTCTACACCACTACCACGCTAATCCCTAGAGCGCATGTAGGTATTTATAAGACCTACAAGTATCCATGATGTTGCATTCTGGCCTGGAATGTGGCTCTCAAAAGTGGAGTATCATACCTAAATTGAAGACATCATACTCATCCACAAACAAATATGAAAGAGAGGGTTAATCAGAGGCTCAAATGCATGATTTCTGCCTATGTGGACAATAATCACAGGAAATGGGACCAATACTTACTGGAACCGCTTTGCTATTAATTCAGCTGTCCAGGAAATGATTGGGATGACCCTGCAGAGCTTCATTTGGGAGGAAACTGCAAAGTCCCATGGACAAGTTGTTACATGGCAAGAATATAACTCAGACTGTATATCTTACGATACAGTCCACCACCTAACTGAGCTTCAGACCAAAGCCATGGAATGCTGCAAAAAAGCACAAAAGAGACCACTTCCAAAAGAGACCAGTCAAAGTGTCTGAGAAATTGAGCTCTACTGCATGGTTCGCTTCCTGCCTGGTGCAAACACAATCTAGTATGGTTCGCTCACTGCCCTAGGTACTAGTGATGTTGTCCATAATTTTTAACCTCACACCAAGTCTCTAAACTCTTTCCCGCCTGGATTTCATGGCGCTACACAGACTGTTTCAGAGCTCACCACACACAAATACGCTCTCATTGCACAGCACAACCATACACAAACACTGCTTGATTATTTATTTTCTCTTGTGGTTTTTTTTTTTCCCTTTTGATGAAAATTGAACATGAAAAACTGAGTTTGGAAAAAGAAACAAACTTTAAGACATTATGAATCAAGGACCTCGTGATTTTGTTGTTGCTTGTTTCTGAAATCTTAAATTGAACTTAAACAGCAATCTACTTACTGTCTGTTTACATTGCTACTATTGAGATTTGTCATGTGAGGTAGCAAAAAAATACAAATGCTGTAAAAAATTTAACTTCATGTAATTTTGAAAAATGTTTTCTTAAAATATATATATATTTTTTTTGTTGTTAGTTGTGAACAGTGAGCTTGAGCTATTTACTGGAAACTGAAATTCATTACGATATATATCTTTTTTTTCTTGACAAGTTTTACTTGTCTGTACACTCAAAAAATGTAAATTAAATTTACATTTATTAAATCAAATTAAAAAAAAAAAATTAAATCAAATTTTATTTGTGGCAGCCACGTACAAGCTGTTGTAAGGAGTGAAATTATTTCTATGAAATGAATTCTTGTGAAGCCAGGACTTTCAGGAACTCTGAATGCAAATGCAGATGCATCAAAACAATGGGCTTTGATCTCCTCAGGGAGCCAAACAAACAGATAGGAAGATCTGGAAGAAAGACCATTTGCTCTTTGGTACCTTCACTCATCCTTCCCCCAGGGCACATGGTCCAGGCAACTAAAAGTTGTTACGCTCACATAAAACATTTTCTATATATTTTCAGGATTCATGATTGTAAACTTTTCATGTTTGGTATCATTTTAAAGGTCTTTAGCGATTGGTAAATTGGTCTCAATTTCACAGTAGTCACTTGTATTATAAGAAAGATTGAAAACTTTTGTAGAATTGTGTTCTGCTGAGAGGGTGTGTCCCCCTTTAGGGGCTCGAGAATGTTATATCTCCAGCCAGTTGTGACCCTGATGTGACCACGGGTACCTAAAGAACCAAAAGGACTTTATGTTTTTACAACTGATTTGAAGATTTCTTTGTTGTCTGGTCTGAGTATTTAAGGGAAGTGACAAAACACTACTGGGTGATTCTGCAAGTTTCACTGCCTGCACATTATGCCTGAATTACCATATTAAGAGCACACACTATTTGTCAACTCTGGCTTTATGGGAGCAGTCTGCATCACAAGTCAAGTTAAAGGTGAATTATTTTTCTAATGTTAAACTCATTTTCTTAACCCAGTTTATTGTTCGTGGACTCACAAAAGATATACCATTCATGGAGTTATCCGCCAAAACTGTAAACATGGAGCTTATCAAGTTTTGGGCTATAGCGAGTTTGGGGTGGCTAATAGTAGACTGATCTAGAGGGTTTTAGCCAGCTGATGCATTACATGGGAAAATGAGTGCAAACCAATAAGATACCTACAAATCAAGCCTTTTGGGTGGCTTGGACAATCGGTCAGGACTAGTTTATGTGTTTTCTTCTGATGATGAGGTTTTGACTGGGTTGGGTGAAGGACTTCACAAGAGCTGAGTGAGCAGATGAGGCTCTGACACTCAGAGGAGGCAACTGTTGTCTGTCCAATGCTGACAGAGGTTGATTCTGCCTCTGCTAGCTGCACTCTGTTGCATCTATATAAAGATCCACCCACATTCACAAGATAAGAGTGGTATCACTTTCTGAAGATGGGTGCTGACCCTCCAGAGTGCAGGGTTTTCACCTGTGTTCAGCTCTGACAGATCATGAGCTGATCTACCTGTCATAACAGGATTTCACCAACTGCTTTCAGTTGCTAAGCCACTCCACAACCCCAGTCACTAAAAGCAATCTTAGGAATCTTGATAACCCAATTCATTTAACTTAGTTTGTCCTAGTGATGAAGTTCAAATTAGCTCAAATTCACCTAAACAGAGCACCAAACTGAGGGCCATTATCATTATCAATATTGAGCCTGATTGAGACCCACTTAATATTAGTTGAGAGGATCGTGCAGAACCTGTGCAAGCACAGCTCTTACTAGTGTTAGGGCGATATGCTCAATTTTCATATTGTCTTATCATCAGCCTGTGAGATTGCCTGATAAACGATATTATCATGCTTATTTATTTATTTATTTACTTAGTTTCATTGCTGGAAAGTGAACCAACTCCAGCGTAAGGCTAAAAGCAGCCTAATGTTTTAATATGACTGAATTTGTATTTAACATGATAACAAATTAAAACAAACATCGTAAATTACTAATTATAATGCTTAAATTTCCTCAGTTATTTAAAAAGCAGCTAACAGTTACAGAAAATGAGCAAAGAACATTACATTGCCAAAGAACATCATCACAAGCTCAGTCTAGTGTGAGTTTATTCACTTTAAAAACACTCCCATTAAAATCGGTAAGTCTACACCTATGATTTATGATGAGAAATCGAAATCAAATTCAGTCAGCATGCTGAACACGGAACTCGCTGTTTCAGCAATGACTCATCTGAACACCTGATTGGCCATTGCATTCATAAGCTCAGGATAATCGTGTGATTGGTTATAAGCGTCAACACTGTAAAACCGCTGAAAAGAAATATAATGCAACAAATAAGCCCTAATATTAATTAGATGGTATTACTAGCCTGATAACAATAATAATAATCATCTAGCTATCATCAAAGGCATCAGCCACAGGCGATATCTCTGACTATCGTCTATACATGATACTATCGTCTATTGGCACAACCCTAGCACTTACAGGACGCTTGGTTATGTATCAATGGTATGTTTCTTTGTTTGTTGTTGTCTCATACTTTTAGATCGCTGTTATTTGTAAATGCTACTGCTTATGTCAGCTTTTAATATACGGTTTTATGCTGATTAAAGCTTTAATACAGCATGGTAACCTATAGCAGCTATATGAAAAATATCTGTCTATCTATACACTCAAAATGTATAATTGGAACACAGTTCATTGATGGCTGTGAAGAGCTGAATGAGAGAATGAGAGAGAGAGAGAGAGAGAGATGCAGAGCAGGGGGCGCGAGGAACAGGATTAAGAACCACTGCTTTAGAACATTACTTTTGAAACTGGGAATCCATTAGAAGACAGAATCACGATTCATATATCAGTAGATTTTTTCTTGCACCCTAGTTTTGACTGCGTGGCAACAACTCTTCCTCTTCTCTTAAGCAGCCCAACATGGCCGCCTTTGTTGCATGTTCCTGAGGGTGGGGAAGTAACTTCTTGTAGTCCCTACAAGCTGTTTTTAGGCATTAAACTGCCATAATTTTAAAGGTGACATATCATGATAAGTGCTATAATCAGGTCTCTGGTGCATCTACCAACCAGGGAAACATGAAAAGATTAACCCAGTAGCTTTGTTTTGGTAAGCCTTTTCTGCGTCTGAAAACGAGAACGCTGATTACGTTCCCTCTGTAACAAGATGCAAGACCCTCTTCCTGATAGCAGCATGAAACTTCACAGACATACTCTGGGAACACCCAATACCAATATTACATATTGTAAAAGGGCATAATAGGTGCCCTATAAATCTGTCACAGGGTAGTAAGATATATTCATGGATGTTAAAAATATTTATCAAAGCTTCTTTCTTTTCACATCCTTATTTACAGCATTGTCATAATATGCTGTATATTAACTTATTGGGAGAAAACCGGTAGTTGAAATCAGACATTGAGCAACCCTGTATAGCCAAAATGGCATGATCCTCGTTTAGTAACACATCTGGGGATATTCAACTGTGAGATTGGTAGTCGAAACAGGCTCATCCTACCAAAGCATTGAATCCTCGACTATTGGGTGACCCAAAATGTCACTGACATGACTGCCCCTTTACCAACTGTAGCTGTTTTCACATTCAGTGACCCAGTTAAAAAAATGCCTATTAATGTCTTTGCATTATGTTACAAAATATCAAACCAAGTGGCTGTCCTGCTTGCTTGCCTTTTTGGTTATTTATTTATTTATTTGAGCACAAAAACACTTTATTACACAAAATAATTTAAAAGAAGCTTGCTAAATTTTCAGTTACAATAATATAGATATTCTGTCCAAAAGAAAGACTAATATGTTGGACACTTTCTTGTGTAGAAATGTTAGGCCTAGTGTCATTGCAAATCCTACTTGGTGTGATATTCTGCATATAATACAATGACATTCATTCAGTTTTAAACACTTCAGTCTCAGAAAGTGTCCAAACACATTTTACACATTGTATGAACACTGTAGAAAGAAGAGCATTGATACGTTTAGACATTTCACTTCAGTTTCCGGGTGATGGTATTCAGGTTTATCATTATCAAGAATTTGGCTTCTATACTATTGTGGCAGATATAAGTTACTTGAATCCTTATTAGTAGACTACTATTATTTTATAGTTCTGCAATAATAACACCACTTACAATTGACGGTGACACATAGTTTTTTATTGAACATTTAAACATACTTCATTCTGTTTTATTGTAAAATCACTCAACATTTGCAATAACGGAGCAGATCCATGGAATATATGGTGAAATCTTTATATAAACTTCAGGTGCGTTCATGACTATTGCAAATTTTGGGTCACCAAAGGAAGTGACACCAACTGCAGTGTCTTTACAAACCAAAGGACCTCCTCCATCCTCCTGTGAAGAAACACAGATCAACACATGACTGAATTGATACAGTACTTCTCATTAATGATGGTCTCAATTCAATAATGTTTTTACATACACTACAGCTTCCTCCATCGCCGTAGACACACATCATCTGTGAGGCTGAGAAGTTGTCTTTCCATTTATTTTGCATTCAGTGTTATTCATGATCTTCACTTCTGCTTCCATGAGGCAAAACTCTTTTTCCCTTTAAAACTCAGTCTTCCCCAGCCGGCAACACTGCAAACAGAACCATCTTCAATGTCTCTCTCTTTTTTTGGTATGGAAATCTTCATGACATTCTTGTTTTGTTCAACTTCTTTCTCTAGCTGTAATAAAAAAAACATTATCATTATTAAAATACATTGTGACTAATCGTTAATAACAGTCATTTGAACTACTGTTACCCTCAAAAGCATAATGTCGTTCTGCAGAGTGTGCATGTTGAAGTGTGGATGTATGTGGTAGGACTTCACACCAATCCGGACAGGCCCTTCATTCTGTCTTAGGTCATGTCGCCAACCACAGCTGTTAGTTTCTTATTTCTGCATAAGAAAGTCATATTAGTATAATGAACAATACCATCACTGTACAAGTCTTTTAATTATGATATTATGATTTTAAATCAAGTGCATATCAGACTAAACTGAAGTCTTACTTCCAGCAATGTGCAGCGTCATAACAAATCTATCAGAAATGAGGAATCCACCACAGATATGTCGCCAGTTCTTCTGAAGAGAAACCATGAAAGGTCTGGAGTGGGGTTTTGCTTCTGTGCCGCTTCACTATACCAACATCCACATGAGCTGAAAGAAAGAGAAGGCTGTTAGTCAGCTTATTCAGCAGATACCAATTAATATAATATGCTGTTATATAGTCAGTCTCACCAGTGAAGGTCAGGTGTGGCAGCAGAGAGGCCAGCAGGAGCAGAGAGATGTGTCATCATGAAGACAATCAGTAGGCTCTTACTGACAAACACTATATAAATGTGAGGATGGGTGGAGACACTGAGCTGCCTGTAAGCCTTTTTCTCAGCTTGTTGTGTCCGTAACAGCTGATAGTAAGAATATATTATTTGTGTTAGTTGTCATCTGCTTCAACTTTTATATGAAACCACAAAATAAAGAGATGCATGTAGCTTTTGCTGTCATATGAAAATGGCTTTTTTTATTGATGTTTAATTTGGAAATTAATTTAATTGAAAATTGTTTTTGTGTGTGTGTGTGTGTGTGTGATCAAACTTATGCTGTTGATTAAGCTCAACTTGAACCCAAACCTGCAATATTCCTCTAATTATAATTCATATAGATGAAAAACCTCTAATGGTGAATTGAGGGAATTTCAGTGGTGACAAACTTGTTCCAAATAACATTGTTATTCTGCTTTGATAAATAATGAAATAATTTGGCATGAAATTTAATAAACAATTTATCTTGCACTTCAGATATGTAGGAAAGACCTCAGAGTTGAGAAAAAAAATCCCAAATTCTGCAGAAAATCTGTGATCATTAATTTCAAGTGAGGGCAAAAGATATCCACACAAAAATTCACCAAAAAGAAAGCATTTTGGTTTGAAAGTGACTTCTGTGTAAGTTGTGCTTCAGACATTGCTATCTTGTTGGTAAACTATAGGTCAAGAATAGGCTATGTCGTAATTTAGCTCCAATCAAAAGAAAAAAAAAAAAACCTTCACTTCGTGTAGCCTCTGAAGACATTGATTAGTTTGTTCAAGTCTTTTCATTAGGGTTGAAAACTCTGCAGAACAGCACTTCAGGAAAGGCAATGCCATGCCTGCTATAGGTCATACACTGACTACGACCCTTAACCAAAGTAGCTCTCTGTGTTTCCATTTGAACTAACTATTAAAGTGAAGTTGTAATATGTATACTTGATATTATATCTGGATAGATGACTTTACTACTATTGTCACCTATCATTGAGGATACCTATGAGTTTAAAAGAAAATAAAAAACTCCATAGATTTCAACGTAGGATTCATATTTTTTTTTTAAACAATAAATAATCAACCAATTTATGCTGATAAATTCTTCTGCAGTTCTTTTTTTATTTTTATATAACAAATTAATGCATTATAACTATATATATTATACTGTCATCTACATCTGTCATAGAAATGTGTTTTTCACTAAGTCCAAAAGCTGCCTTGTTGTTAGAAGCTTTAATTACTCCACCATCAATTATGTTATACAAAGCATGTTAATTATAATTAGTTGTTATATAATAGTAACTGTCATTTATATATATACTTATATATATATAATATATATATATATATATATATATATATATATGAAAGTAATATATATATGAATTGTTAGATAGTATATATATCATATACATAATGTATGGTTATCCTTATATATGTGTTTATGTATAATTTAGTGGTGATATATATATATATATAGTATATATAAATATATATATATATATATTATATATATATAATATATATATATATATATATATATTATGTATTATGTATATGTATATATATATATATATCTCATGTGTCATGTGTCGGTCCCTAACCTTGAGTTTGTTAATTTTCCAGTTTACCTACCTACCAAATGAAGGATACATTGTGTATAGATTGTGAAGTTTTATGTCTTCTGAGTTTTAGTGAACATCAGCCTGTTACTCATCTGAAGTCCTTACCTGGATTCCCCTACCTGCCCTTTTGCCTTGGCAGTTCATCTGTCCTCATATCCTTATACCACAAGGGAAAAGGAAACCAATTATCATGAGAAGTCATTTAAACTCTTTATGAAATCTGAACACTTACCTGTGTTGCTGTTTGAAGTTCCCAATGGATCTTTCTGTTTGACTCCCTGCTAAAGCAAAGACTGTCTAAGCTGCTTTCCTTTAAGTTATGTGATGATGAATGTCCATTCTGACGTCCCACCTCAGTTTGCTTCTGCTGTATGAATAAACATATCCCAGTTTACTTACCTGTGCTTCTCCGGTGTGTTTTGAGTGGTGTGTGTGTGTGTGTGTGTGTGTAGTGTAGTGTGTGTATATATATATATGTATATATATATATATATTATCAGGACTGGGTAAGTTAACGCATAATTGATTAACGGCAACAGTTATTTTATTGTGGGTTAATGCAGTGTTTTTATTTTAATTATTATTATTTTTTTTTACTATTATTATGAAAGTCCTGTGCTCACTTGCTCTGAATACACATACAGACAAATCATGGGTCACAGGAGGGGATGCTCTCGATTAAATTTATTTAGGCTGAGCATCTTCATTCACAAACCACTGTCCACTGTTATTTTAACTGAAAAGAATGCAACAGGCTCGTAATCATGATTGTATGATAAATCATGACGGACCCCCTAATACAGTAAAACTGCAGATTTTAGAGTGGCCTTTATTGTTGCAAGCCTAAGACATCTGTCACAGTTATGGACTTCTGTTATCGCTTAGTTTCCTTATTTGTCCATGTTCCTGTTCTTGTTTAGTTAATAATTAGCCCCACACCTGTTTCTGTTTCCCTCTGATTACGTCTGTATTTATAGTCTGTGTTCTCCGTATTCCTTGGTCCGCTATTGAGTTTGCTGAGTTTGTTATAACCTGTATCATGAAGAGTGTGATGTTTGATGATTTGGATTGTGTTTGGTTGTGCCCTTTCTCTCCTGTGGATAATTAAAAGAACTATTTTGATATCTCCTTCGCCGTGCTCTTGGATTTACACACCAACACGTGGACAACATCATGCTGTCTAATCAACATCATGATATGCTACACCTGTGAGGCGGATGGATTATCTCGCAAAGGAGAAGTGCTCACTAACACAGATTTAGACAGATTTGTGAACAATATTTGAGAGAAATATGCCTTTGTGCACATAAAAAAATCTTTAAGTTCAGCTCATGAAAAATAGTCTATGACTATTATGACTATAGTCTGTGACTTAATAGTCTATGAATGACTGGACAATTTATTCCATATCTAAAATGAGGTGATATGAATGTCCAAAAAAGTCCTAACGCCTAGTAGAAGTAATAACTTATGATTTGCAGGAAAATCCCTAATGTGGAAAAAGGCATCCGCTATCGCTGTAGCAAAAAAGGTGATTTCCAGGTGTAGAGCCCTGAACAAATGTTTGGATTTCTGAATTTGTGTTGTGTTTAAAAGAAAGACAAAAGAGAATTTCACCATTAGTATTTTGGTAACACTTTATAATAACTGCACACTATTAATCATTAATTAAGCATTAGTAAACAGATAATTCATAATTTAAAAGCATTAATAGACATTAATAAGCAGTTTATAAACTAGGATATAAATGCTTTATTCTTGATTTAAAAGCATATCTATAATGTGTTTAATAATTTTATTGTCATACTTTTATTCATGATCAAGTTATCATTTCTCAATGAAGTATAGCATTATTTACAAACCAGTTATTTAGGAGTTGCCAGTGATTCATAAGATCACAAGAAATTGTAAAGTAAATGCAGTAAATTCAGGTATTTATAAAGCATTTAGTAGTGGTCAGTTAACTATGTATGTGAGCTCATCTAAAGTGAGGACTAGTTATGCCTTGTAAAGCATTTATAAAGGATATTTAAAGGCTCAGTTATCTTCTAAACAGGAAAATGAAACAAACACAACACAGTGATACAGAACATAGAAATATTAACAGCCTTTAAATCTAATTTGTAAAAGCTTTACAAGGCATAAATAGTCCTCACTTTAGATGAGCTCACAATAATAGTTAACTAACAACTACATATGTTTTATAACTACCTGAATTAACCCTGAATTACAGTAGAAATACATGTTAATAAACCATTTATTAACACTCTAAGTAACTATTACTATATGTGTGAAAAATAAGATGTATGAATGCACATTTAAATAGTTTATTAATCATTTACTTACAATTTCTAAGTGATCTTATGAACCACTGACAACTTCTTAATAACTGGTGTGTAAATAATGCTGTACTTCATTTAGAAATGATAAATTGATCATTAATAAAGTATGACAAAACAATTATTAAATACATAATAGATATGCTTTTAAATCAAGTATAAAGCATTTTATATCTGTATTTATAAACTGCTTATTAATGTCTATTAATGCTTTATAAATGATGAATTAACTGTTTCCTAATGCTTAACTAATGATTAATAGGCGTGCAGTTATTATAAAGTGTTACCAGTATTTTTATGATATTACATTTTATGAGATCGCTGATTTTTTGCTTACATGTGCAAGTTAAATGTTGATGGACTTGGTTTATATATGTTCATTTAAAACATTTCTAAAACAGTTTTTCATGTGTATGTGTGAAAGAAAAGTCATCCAAGGACTATATTTTCTGAGAATGTCACTTCATCCCTATGTGAACTGTGGATTTTGACCCGTCAAGTTCAAGGAGGCGAAAAGTTAAGCCCTGTTCACACCGCCAGTGATAGAAGCGACATAATCCCATTCATTTTCAGTAGAGAGCTGGCGACTTCTGGCGACCGCGACAGTGACCATATGGTGAAGGATTGTGGGGTGTCAAACAATCGCGATTTTGTCAAGCAACAAAAATTCAGAATTCTTCAACTTTGTGCAAATAAGCACAAATTGTGGCGACAACCAGTGGGAGTGAAGTCAGTATAGAGCATGTGCTACATCTGCTGTAGTGGAGTGTTACGCTTGTAACTAGGCAACCAGTAGTGGGAATGCCCAGTAGTGACCTCAATTGCCAGCCACATGCGACAAGCAGCAAAAAGTCGCTGGCTGTGTGACGGAGACTTTACCAAAGACTATAGAATACCCGACATGTATGGTTTAAATAGGGAAAAATCGCAGCTCAATATGGCCTCTCAAGCGAGGAAGCCCGCTTCTGAATGAAAGAGCCAATCAGCTAATCAGTAAAGTCTGGCGTCACTGGTTGCTATAGAAACTGTCATCGCTCTGAGGCGTGTTCTTAGGACTGCACATGTGCACTCACTGATACAGCCTGAAAAATAAGCTTTTATACTGGATTTGAGCAAAAGTAACATTTATGACACAGTTGTCAGGATTTTGGTGATTTTAAATATGAAATTTAATCTAAGCTTAATAAACAGTTTTGGAGAATTTGATGTTCTCC
The DNA here is from genome assembly GCA_024542945.1 of allo-octoploid hybrid of Carassius auratus x Cyprinus carpio. Lineage (NCBI taxonomy): Eukaryota > Metazoa > Chordata > Actinopteri > Cypriniformes > allo-octoploid hybrid of Carassius auratus x Cyprinus carpio. The sequence continues at coordinate 14,581,612 of CM045074.1, forward strand.
ATTCAAAGAGATAGGCTGCACTTGGATGCCGAGCGTTCAAAGATGGCAGCCGAGTGACATGACTTGTCTTTAAAATACTTTGGCTTTACTTTCACGCGGAAAAAAAGTTCACAGCTGTGATGTTCACGCGGATGTTTTGAGTGGTAGGCTCGGTGGAGAAAGTTTCTGTGAGTTAAGTGTAATACGTATCACTGGCTCAGTTCTGCACTTCGCCACAGGAGAAGCACTGCGAGAAGTTACGCAGGAGGCGCCGCACCCAGCCTCACGTGAGTCTGCTCTGGAAGAAATCCCACATGAGGATATTCCACGTAGAAAGTCTGTTTTATTGTTTGTAATGTCTTTTGTTGTAGCTGTTGTTTTATTAGATTAAGAAATCATCCGGAAGAATATTCCCGTGTTGATTTTATTCAAGTTCAGTGTTACAGTTAATTCATATTATTTGTTTGAAATTAGGAAGAGATACCAGTGTTAATTTTATTAATTTGGTGTAAAGTATCACAGTGGTGTGTGTAGTTTTGAGTTCATGTCACATGCTGATAATTGTTTTGAGACTGAGAGATCGTAGAGAAAATGTTGGGAGATGGAAGAGGATCTTCATGGATTCATCTGACCTGTTTGAGGAGGGAGGAGTAAATCCACATTTATTTATCATCGTTAACTTTGTACATTTTCCTCTGGAAATTCTAAAAGTTTTGTATTCTCAAGTTTAAAAGTAACACAGTTTGTACTTAAATTTTCAAGTAAGAAATGTCAGTCTGGCACAAACAAGTGAACATCTGAGACCTGGAGTATATACTGTAAATACTGTAATGAAAGAGAAATTTGCCTTTACTGGTTGAAAATATCCCTTGACAGATTTTTATTGTGTGAGCGCAAGATATTTACCTGGCAGGAGGGCTACACGCCAATAAATAAAGTATATGAATAATGCACTGCTAATTCTTAGCCAATTAAGAAATTGCAGAAGTTTGATTGTTATTTGATTGTTACCGGTTTTATTTTATTCTATTTTTTTTTTTTTTTACCAGACTGAACAATTTTTACCCACAGTTTTAGAATTTTCCCCTCATTCAAGTAAATATGAGCCATACATGCATGACTAAAATTAAAAGCATCACCAAGATGGCAACCAAGTGAACTAATGTGGAATGACTTTGGACATTTTTTATATATTTTTGTGACAATGAGGACACTTCAACTGATTGACTGCCATTTGACACTTTTATTGAAAGATTTACAGAATAATTCAAGAAAAACATCTTCCTTTAATTTTTTTTATTATTCACTTAATATTTCTTATGAATTGGTGGATCCATGGAAGATATGCTGAAATCTTAGTATACACATTAGGACGCTCAGGTGCATTGCAGCGTATTACGGACACAAAGATGTCACACCAACTGCAGTGTTTCCACAAACCAAAGGACCTCCTGAATCTCCCTGTTAAGAAACAAAGATCAGCACATCACTAATGAAACCAGTTCATACATTAACATAAATACTGTAAATTTTTTTGTACATACTAAGCAGGATCCTCCATGACCATATGCACAGATCATCTGCAGGCTTGGAAGTACTTGATCCCCATTTACGCTTGACACTCTTCGTGGTTTATTGTAGTCGTGTTTGCCTCCATTAGGACGATTACTGTGGGCCTTTCGTCCCAGTCTTCCCCAACCCGCAACACTACAGAGAGTATCTCCACTAACATCTCCTTCCTTCGGTAATGATATCCAGTTAACATAGTCGCTTAGTTTGACCTTTTCCTGTAGCTGTAATTCAAAAACACTACCATTATTAAGAGATTTAATCATATTTTATGAGACTGAACTGAGGTTGATTATTCTGCTGTTTTAAAAGTTAGTACAGAAGCCTTGAAAGCCAATGTGTATGTTTTATTAATATTTACAATTGCCTCTTGAACGGATACCTGATTAGAAATTCAAACATAGTTATGTCAGGTTTCTGCCACTATTTCCTGATCAGATATTATTCTGAACAACTAAATGTTTTACAGGTTGTTACCCTCAAAAGCATGATGTCATTCCATTGTGAACAGAATGTATAGTGTGATGTGAGATGTAGGACTTCACTTCGACATGGTATGAAACCTCACTCTTCCATAAGTCATGAGCACCAACTACAACCGCCAGAATCTCTGGATATCTGTTAAAAGAGAAATGTGCATTTATGTAATCCAAAACATTGTCTTGTTGTACTGCAGTCATTTTGTCAGTTTTAACCACTGATCTATAATATAGAACTGGATTGCTCATGACGCATGAATGTGAAGCCATGCCATATTGGTAATCCCTAATGTGCGTAAACGCTTCTATTGAATTAATAGGAAATTGTATGATTTTAATGAGAAAACATCACCTATCAAGTCAGCATTTATAAATCTGAAGTATTTCTGTACATTATTACAATGCAACACCCTAGGCATGTAAATGGTTATTTTTAAAATGTCGGATTTTCCCTACTTATTAAAACCTACATTCTTTACAGTAGCTAACATCATGAACTTGATAAACATCAGACGGACACCTCAAAATATAAACAACGACAAAGTGCTCATTCTGAAATCTGGATTTATTCAGAGAAATAACTGACTATATACAGTAGGATTTTAAGACATAAAGCTTTATTTCCAAGATAGTAAGTTAGCTTTTCATTTCATTATAGAGCAACATTAACAACATAATTGTATTATTCATTGTAATATATTCAAATCCATTTTGAGTTTAATAATTCCTGAATAATTATGTTCATAAAGAAATAGGCTATATTTTGTGTTGGATCTTGCTA